>CAKNYM010029523.1:3698-22058 GCA_932195095.1 Andricus curvator | reverse complement strand
TTTACTATAAACAACCGATTTCTTAAATACTATGCATTACCATAGCTTTCTTACTCTTCAATAAAATGTATCAATATTATAGGTCAATCGATTCGTCTTGAATCAACACAACTTTTCTATTCTCGCATCAACTTTAATTTATGAGAATGAGAAAATTTTTACTAGAAAAATCGATTTCAAAAATAATATAAATTACCATAACTCCCACACTCTTTAATAAAATAAATTCATATTATCGGTCAATGGATTCGTCTCGAACCAAGAAATCGTTTATATTGTTGCATCAACTTTGCGTTATGTTAAAAAAAAATGTTTACTTTAAAAAACCGATTTTTCGAATATTATACATTACCATAGCATCCTTACTCTTCAATAAAATGTATCAGTATTATAGGTCAATCGATTCATCTTTAACCAACACAACTTTTCTATTCTCGTGTGAACTCTAAATTATGAGAATGAAAAAATTTTTACTATAAAAATCCATTTTAAATATAATACAAATGACCATAACTTCGTTACTCTTTGATAAAATGTATTAATATTATGGGTCAAACGATTCGTCTCAAATCAACACTATTTTTCTATTCTTGCATCAACTTTAAATTATGAGAATGAGAAAATTGTTAGTATAAAAATCGATTTCAAAAATATATGAATTACCATAACTTCCCTACTCATCAAAACTATTTGGTTGAATATTCTTTTTTTTCTTGTTAACAATTAATTTTTTTACTGAAAATTGAAATTTTTTTTATTATTTGAAGTTTTTTAGCAGTTTTTTCCAGTTTTTTAGGTGAAAAATAATTTTCTTGCTGTCAAATTTCCTTTTTTTTATTAAAAATGGAACTGTTTGCTTGAAAATCAATCTTGTTGTTGAAAATTTATATTTTCTGGCTGAAAATTCAACTTTTTCACAGAAAATTCTTTCTCTGTTTGAATGTTCAACAATTTGGAAGAAGTGTTTTTTTCCTTTATGATTGAAAAGTCTTTATTATTAAAAAAAATTTTTTTTTCTTGGTTGGAAAACTCATTTCTCCGACTGAAAAAGTTACTATTCTGTTGAAAATTTGTAGTTTTTTTTTATTGATTTTTTTTACTGAAAATTTAGCTTTTTATTTTTGGTTGAAAATTGATCTTTTTTAGTTGAGGTATTTTAGTAATTTTCTAGGTAGAGAAATGTTGTCTTGGTTTGCAATTTCCTTTTTCTAATTGAAAATACAACTGTTTGGTTGACATTTTTTTTAAAATAATTATTTTTCTAAAAATTTAACTTTTCCTTTTTTGGTTAAAATTGATTTTTTTTTATTTGAAGTTTTTTTAGTAGTTTTGTAGGTGAAAAAACTATTGTCTTCATATCAAATTTCCTCTTCTTTTAGTTAAGAATGCAACTGTTTGGTTGAAAATAATGCTTTTTGTTGAACATTTATATTTTTCGGTTGAAAATTCAACTTTTTCACAAAAAATTCTTTTTCTTTTCGAATGTTGAACAATTTAGAACGAGTTTTTTTTAAATTTATGACTGAAAAGTCTTTTTTTTTAAAGAATTTTTTTGTTTTTTGGGTGTTAGAAAATTCCTTTCTCCGGCTGAAAATTTTACTATTTTGTTGAAAATTTGTATTTTTTTTTTGTTTAAAAATTAATTTTTTACTAAAAATTTAAATTTTCCATTTTTGGTTGAAAATTTATCTTTTTTAGCTGAAGCTTTTTAGTAATTTTCTAGGTAGAGAAATTATGTCTTGGTTTGCAATTTCCTTTTTTTTTATTAAAAATGCCACTGTTTGGTTGAAAATTCTTTTTTTTTTCTCGTTGAAAATTAATTTGTTTTTATTTGAAGTTTTTTTAGCAGTTTTTTTTCTCAGTTTTTTAGATAAAAAAATAATTTTCTTGCTGTGGAATTTTTTTTGTGGTTAGAAAACTCATTTCTCCGGCTAAAAATTTTACTATTCTGTTAAAAATTTATATTTTTTTTTGTTGAAAATTGATTTTTTTTTCTGAAAATTGAGCTTTTTTATTTTTAGTTGAAGTTTTTCTAGTAGTTTTTTAGGTGGAAAGATGATTTCTTGGTTTGAAATTTACTTTTTAAATTAAAAATGCAAAGGTTTGGTTGAAAATTCTTCTTTTTTTTTTGAAATTATTTTTTTGCTAAAAATTTAACTTCTAAATTTTTGGTTCAAAATCAATCTCTCTTTATTTGAAGTTTTTTTAGTAGTTATTGATGTGAAAAATTATTTTCTTGGGGTCCAGTTTCCTCTTTTTTTAATAAAAATTCAAATGTTTAGTTAAAAATTAGGCTTTTTGTTGAAATTTCATATTTTCCGATTGAAAATTCAACTTTTTTACAGAAAATTATTTTTTTGCTTGAATCTTCTGGTAAGAAGTTTTTTTTCCTTTATGACTGAAAAATCTTGACTTGTCGAAATTTTTTTTTTTAGAAAAATCACTTCTTTGGTTGAAAATTTTAAGATTTTGTCAAAAATTAGTATTTTTTTGTTGAAAACTAATTCCTTCACTGAAAATTTAACTTTTCCATTTTTGGTTGAAAATTGATCCTTTTTAGCTGAATTTTTCAAAATAATTTTCTAGGAAGAGAAATTATGTCTTGGTTAGCAACTTCCTTTTTTTATTAAAAATGCAACTCTTTGGTTGAAAATCCTTTTTTTTCTGTTGAAAATTAATGTTTTTTACTAAAAATTTAACATTTTTTATTTTAGTTTTGAAATTGAACTTTTTTCATTTGAATTTTTCTTAGTAGTTATGTTTTGGTAGTTTTTCGGGTTAAAAATGAATTTTTCGCAAAATAGTTGAATTTTCAACCAAAGACAAGAACCTTTACCCAAGAAAATAAATTTTCAAAAACTACAAATTCATAAATTTTGATAATTTTTTAAGTCGAAAGTTAATAATTTTAATTCTAAATCTTCCAAATTGAAAAAATTTCAAATGTAAATCATTAAAAAATCAGAATTTTTAATTGAAACCTTTCGTAATTATTCATTGCTAATTTTCAAAATTAAAAACTCTTTAAAAAAAAAAAAACATTTTAAAAATTAGATTTAGACGGAATTAAAATTTATAATTTCACTTGTTTTCTTTTTCATCAGGTTCGCGCTTATCAGGTTATATTTATCAAATATTGTGGCATTAATTCTAATTAAGTGTGTAAATAATCGAAATTTTTCCACTTTGACGCAATAAATTATAATAATTTTATGTTTGTGAAGGTGACTATTTAAGTTTCACAATATTCTCTTCTTATTGCATCAGTAAAGCTGAAAATGTTAAATTCATATCTTTAGTTGAAAATTATTATTGTTTGTTGAAAATTAATATTTTTGTTATTGAAAATTCATATTTTAGTTTTGAAAATTACACTGAAATATTTTTTTTTTTTTAATTCAACTATTTAGTTGAGGTTTCGTTTTTTTTTGGTTTAAATTCAACTGTTTTTTATTTAAAATAAAAATATTTCTTGGTTGAAATATCTAATATTACATTATTTGCTGATTTTCTTTTTTGAAAAATAAACTAATTGGCTGATGATCAAGCCGATTTGTTAAAAATAATTTTTTGTCGAAGATTCATCACTTCAGACGAAAATTTATATCTTTGGTTGAAACTTTTCTTATTTTTTTTCTGTTGTAAAATAGATTTTTTAGTTGAAAATTAAGTTTTTAAATTAAAATTAAACTATTTCATCTCTTTGGTTACAAATTAATATTATTTTTTTGTTGAAAATTCATATTTTGGTGCTGAAATTTAAATATATTTCTTTTTTGAAAATTTATTTCAATGATAGAAAATTTTACTATTTTGTTGAAAATTTGTATTTTCTGCTGTGAAAACTTAATTTTTTTACTACAAATTTAACTTTTCCATTTTTGGTTGAAAATTGATCTTGTTTAGTTGAAGTCTTTTTATTAGTTTTCTAGGTAGATAAATTATTTCTTGGTTTGAAATTTCTAGTTTTCCATTAAAAACGCAACTACTTGGTTGAAATTTTTTTTTTTTAATTTATTTATTTTTTGTTGAAAAATAAACTACTTGGCTGAAAAAAAATTAATTTTTAATTTGTTAAAAATCATTTTTTGGTTGAAAATTCAGCTCTTTGGTTGATTTTTTGTTTCGGTTCAAAATTAGTTTCTTAGTTGGAAATTAATTTTTTAAACTGAAGATTTATATTTTGGTGCTGAAAATTTAACTGAGATATTTCTTTTTTCAAAATTTAACTATTTTGTTTTTGATTCGTTTTTCTTGTTTGAATTATTCTGTAATTTATTTAAAATCAAAATTTTTTTTACCTGAAATATCTACTATTATGTTATTTGTTGAAAATTCATTTTTTTTAAATAAACTACTTGGTTGAAGGTTGAACAACTTTTTTGAACATCATTTTTTTTAAGATTCAACACCTTACATGAAAATTTATCTCCTTGGTTGAAAATGATTACTTTTTTGTGATTGAGTTATTTTTTTTTTGTTGAAAATTAGTTTTTTAGTTAAAAATTAGTTTTTTTGTAGAAAATTAGTTTTTTTTAAATTAATTTTTTAACTGATAATTGAACTATTCTAGTTGAAAATTCATCAACTTGCTTGAAAATTCATCTCCTTGGTTCAAAATTATTATTTTTTTTTATTTTGAAAATTAGTTCATATTTTGGATTCAAAATTTTGAATCCAACAGTTTTTTATTTAAAATAAAAATATTTTTTCTTTGAAATATCTACTATTACATCATTTGTTGAAAATTCATTTTTTTGGTTCAAAAATAATCTGCTTGGTTGAATTTTGTACCACTTGGTTAAAAATTATTTTTCGGTTGCAGATTCATCACCTTAGTTGAAAATTAATATTTTTGGTTGATTTTTTTTAATAGTTTTTTTGTTGTTAAAAATTAGTTTTTTTCAGTTAAAAATTAATCTTTTGACCTGAAAATTGAACCATTTCAGTTGAAGATTCATCAACTTATTTGAAAATTTGTCTCTTGAGTTGAAAATTATTATTTTTTTAGAATTATTATTTTTGTTTTAATGAGTTAATCTTTTAGTTGAAAATTCATATATTTTTTTGAAAATTACACTGAAATATTTATTTTTTGAAAATTCAACTATTTTTCTCAGAATTCGTCATTTTGTTTGAATGCAACTATTTTTCATTGAAAATCATAATATTTTTTCGTTAAAATATCTGCTATTACATTATTTGTTAAAAATTGAATTTTTTTACAGAAAATTATTTTTTTGCTTGAATGTTTAACAACTGGTAAGAAGTTTTTTTTCCTTTATGGCTCAAAAATCTTCACTTGTTAAAATTTTGTTGTTGAAAATTAATTTCTTCAATTGCAAATTTTTCCATTCTTTTGAAAAATTTTTTTTAATTAATTTTTTTTACTAAAAATTTAAGTTTTTTATTTTTGTTTGAAAATTGATCTTTTTTTGTTGGAGTTTTTCTAGTAGTTTTCTAGGTATAGAAATTATTTTTTTATTTTGAAATCTTCTTTTTTTTATTAAAAATGCAACTGTTTGGTTGAAAATTCTTTTTTTTTTTTAAATTATTTTTTTTTGCTAAAAATTCAACTTGGACATTTTTTGTTGAAAACCAATCCTTTTTCATTTGAAGTTTTTTTAGTAGTTCTTAAGGTGAAAAAATATGTTTTGAGCGTCCAATTTCTTTTTTTTAAATTAAAAATGCAACTGTTTAGTTGAAAATTAAGCTTTTTGTTAAAATTCATATTTTCCGATTGAAAATTCAACTTTTTTTTCCAAAAATTCTCTTTGTGCTTGAATGTTCAACAATTGGGAAGTTTTTTTTCCTTGATGACTGAAAAATCTTTATTTTTTGAAAAATATGCTTTTTCTAGAAAATTCATTTCCTTGGCAGAAAATTTGACTATTTTGTTGAAAATTTGTATTTCTTTTTTGTTGAAAATTAATTTTCTTACTGAAAATTTAACTTTTTCTTTCTTGGTTGGAAATTTAACTGTTTTGGTAGAAAATTAATCTTTTTACATAAAAATTCGTTTTATGGTTTTAAAATATTAAAATATGAAAAATAAAATATTTTGGTAGAAATTTTATCATTTTTTCTTGAAATATCAACTATTACATTTTTTTGATCATTCATCTTTATGGGTGAAAAATTCAACTATGCGATTAAAAATTCAACTAGCTTGTTGAAAATTCATTTTTTGTTGAAAATTTGTTTAAAAATTAGCTTTTCTTGGTTTTTCGTAAAACTAAATAAATAAATTTCAAATTTTTAAATTTAAATCTGAAATATTTCTTGGTTGAAAATTCAACTATTTATTTTTAATTCGAGTTTCATGGTTGAATTCAACTGTTTATAATTTAAAATAAAAATATTATTTGTTGAAAATTCATATTTTTGTTTCGAAAAATGAACTACTTGATTTAAGGTTGAACCAATTTGTTAAAAAATCTTTTTTTTTTTTGTTGAAGATTCATCCCCTTAGTTAAAAATTCATCTCTTTGATTAAGAGTTAGTCTTTTTCCGTTGAAATTTTTTTTTACTGAAAATTTAAGTTGAAGACTAATAATTTTAGTGAAAAATTCATCTCTTTAGTTGAAAATGTGAATTTTTCAATTTTTTATTAGAAAATTGATATTTTCTTAATTTGAAAACTCGTCTTTTTTTGTTAAAAAAATAATTTTCTTGGTTTGAAATTTCCTCTTTTTTAAAAAGTTCAACAATTGAAAAGAACTTTTTTTCTTTATGTCAGAAAAAAGTTTATTTGTTGAAAAATTCAAGTCATTTTGTTAAAAATTAATTTTTTTCGATGAAAATTAATTTCTTTATTGAAACTTAATTTTTTTTCTCTAAAAATTTAACTGTTCCATTTTAGTTTCAACACATATATTTTATAGTAGAAGTTAGACAATTTATGTTTTTGGTTAAAGATTTTACTATTCAAAAAAAATTGCATGAAAATTCGTTTTTTCTTTGTTCAAAAATAATTTTTTTACTGAAAATTTAACTTTTCCATTTTTGGTTAAATTTTTTTTTTTAAATTAAGGTTATTTTAGTAGTTTCGTCGATTGTAAAATCAACTATTTTACAGAAAATTCGTCTTTTAGCTAGAAATTTCAAAATTTTCGTCCGGTTGTAAATTCAACTGTTTTAGGGAAAATTCGTCTTTTAGCTTGAAATTTCAAAAATTGGAAATTTTTTTTCCTTTATGACTGGAAAATCCTAATTTATCCAAATTTTTTTCTCTGGTTAGAAAATTCATCTCTTTGGTTGAAAATTTTTCTACTATTTTTAAAAATTTTTTTTGTTTTTTTTTTTTAGTTGAAAATTAATTTTTTTTACGGAAAATTTAACTTTTCCATTTTTTGGTGGTTAGAAATTTCATTTTCTTCAGTTGAACTGAATGAATAAAAAAAAATTTAATTTCAATCTGAAATTATATTATTTTATTCCGTTTCAAAAAGGTTCTTTGTTAAAAATCGTGAAAGATAAAAATATTGGTCTTTGAGGAAAATAAAAAATTGGCCAGGGAAAAATCAGGAAATTTTGAAAATGAAGTTTTTCTGCAAACCTGATTGATTATGCACAATTTTCAATATATTTATAAACAATTAAAAATTTTCTGAAAAAAATATTGCATCCACATAGAAAAAAATGTTTTTTCACTAAATATCAGCGGCAGCGAGTTTTTTTCATATTTTTCCACTTTTTTACTAATTTTCCATTAGCATGGGGTGATATACTTAATTATTGTTAACAAACATAATTGTTTGAACAATTCATTTATTTTTGATAATACTCTCGAAGAATAATGCAAGAAAAATGCAGTTTTTGGAAAAAATTTAATTTTTTGTCTAATTTCCAATTAGAGTGAGAGAGATAATCAATTAGAGTTAACAAAATTAATTGTTTAAAGAATTATTATAACTGTTAATAATACTCAATTCGAATAATGCTAGAGTGTTGCTGTTTTTTCCGAAATTGTCACATATTTGTCTACTTTTCACTTGTAGTGAAAAGTGAATGAAAAATAAAAAATTTCAGAAAGAACCGCAACTATCTAGCATTAATTGGAGATGATAATTATAAACAATAATAATTTGTTGAAGCAATTATTTTTGTTAAATTAAATTAATTATTGAGTCACTCTAAGTGAAAAATAGACAAATAGTTAAAAATTTCAGAAAAAACCGCAACTTTCTACTATTTAAAAAATATAATATTATTAACAATAGTAATTAATTGTTTAAACAATTACTTTTTAAATTTGAATTGATTATTACTTCACTATAATTGAAAAGTGGACAAAAAGTGAGATAATTCAGAAAAAACTGCATCTATCTAGTGATAATATAGAAGAAGATAGCTATAAACGATAATAATTTGTTTAAACAATTATGTTTGTCAACATAAATTAAGTATCACCTCACTCCAGTTGAAAATTAAACCAAATTGGAAACAATTTGCATTTTGGAAAAACGCAAAAAAATTAAAATTAGCGTCAAAAACTCGCAGAACCAAATTTATCACTTATGGGGTTTTTTTGGGACCCCATAAAAAATACTTATAGAGGTGCTTTTCAAAAAGTAATTTTTTATTTGTATTCTATGACTAATTTTGAAAATAATTATTGAGTTTTAACTCGATTCAGCTAATATTGACGATTCTGAATTAAATTTCCAAAAACGTATTTTTTTCTTATGGGAAATACGTCTTAAATTTCATGGGGCTTGCGTCAGATCTAAATATAATTTTTTTCAAAAAAAAGATCAATAAAGGATTTTTTGTGTGGATTGGAACAAATTTCCGGGCAATATGCATAAAAATTCGAAAAAAAATTCCAATTTATTTTCGGGCTCACTATAGCTGGCATTATCCACTGTGGGGAGGTTTCCCTTATGTAAATTTTTTTTTTTTCAAATAGGGGAATTTTTTTTCACTTACCAATTTTTTCGTCAAATGAAGCCAAAATTTCTTGCGAGAAAAAGACACAAAGTATGAAGAGACAAAAATATGGTTTGCCCATTTTGTTATCAAATTATTCCAGAACAGAATGGAACTGATTGTGAGAAGGAATATTTCCACTATTATAAGCAAGGTTGTTTCTCGTGTGACAAAAATTTAACGAGGCTTTATATTTATTCTAAAAGATAATTTATACCATAAAAGCGATGTTTACAAGTACGAGAATCTTGAAATATAGGAAGTTCCAATCAGAAAACCAACAAAACTTGTACATTGCCCAACAATAAACAAACTAAGAAATTTTATTTTTTCACAAATTTATTTAATTTTTCAACAAAAATTCGAGCTATCTACAAAACAGTTAAACTTTCAACCGAATAGTTGATTTTTTAAACTGAAAAAAGAGATTTTTTTAATGCAATATTTAAATTTTCATTATAGAAAATTAATTTTTAATTATAATTTTTTTCACAGAGGCGTTGAGTTTTGAAAAATTAGTTGAATTTTTCAGAAATTGTTTAATTTTTAAGCAAAAATGCGAGCCTTCTACAAAACAGTTAAACTTTCAACCAACTGGTTGAATTTTCAAACTAAAAAAGATTAATAAAAAAAAAGGTTTTTTCCAACCAACCATATTTTATTTATTAAACAAAATTTATTTGTAATTTAAAAAAATAAACAAATTTAAATTTTTATTTATAAAAAATATTGACGAATTCAACTAATTGTTTTAAAATTCAATAAAATTAATAATAACAAAATTTAAAAAAAAAAACATTATTTGGCTTTAAAACCAAATTTTTCTCATTTAAAAAAAAAATTTTAATGAAAAAAAATTATTTTATTCCAGTATTTTTTAATTAATATTTTAATTGTTAAACAAAATTTATTGTTGAATTTTCAACTAATAATTTAAACTATACGCGTAAAAATAAAATTTTAACTAATTTTTATCCGAATACTTGAATCTTCATTTTGAAAATATTAATTTTTTTACCAACAAGTTGAATTTTTAAACTAAAAAAGATTTATTTAAAATAAAGGGAATAGTTAATTTTTTTATTAACAAAAATTAATTTTTAATTCTAAAAACGAATTTTCTACTGAAGCGTTTAGTTTTCTATCAAATAATTAAATTTTCTACAAAATTGTTTCATTTTCAGGCCAAAAAAAATGTCTACAAAATAGTTAAATTTTATTTTCTCACAAATTTATTCAATTTTTAAGAAAAAATGCGAGCTTTTCACAAAACAGTTAAACTTCCAACCAAATAGTTGATTTTTTAAAATAAAAAAAGAGATTTTTTTAATGCAATATTTAAATTTTCGTTGCAGAAAATCAATTTTTAATTATATTTTTTTTTCTACAGAGGCGTTGAGTTTTTAACAAATAGTTGAATTTTCTACAAAATTGTTTAATTTTTAAGCAAAAATGTGAGCCTTCTACAAAACAGTTAAAGTTTCAACCAACCGGTTGAATTTTCAAACTAAAAAAGATTAATTTAACAAAAAAGGTAATTTCCATCCAACCATATTTTAATTATTAAACAAAATTTATTTGTAATTTTAAAAAAATAAACAAATTTAAATTTCTATTTAAAAAAAATATTGGCCAAGGCAACTAATTGTTTTAAAATTAATTAATTTTATTAATACCAAATTTAAAAAAACATTATTTGGCTTCAGAACCAAATTTTTCTTATTTTAAACAAACTTTTAAATTGAAAAAAAAATTATTCTATTCCAGTACTTTTTAATTAATATTTTAATTATTGAACAAAATTTATTGTTAAATTTTCAACTAATAATTTGAATTATACGTGTAAAAATAAAATTTTAACTAATTTTCATGCGAATTAATTTTTTTACCAACAAGTTGCATTTTTAAACTAAAAAAGATTTATTTAAAAAAAAAGAGAATAGATAAATTTTTTATTAACAAAAATTAACTTTTAATTCTAAAAACGAATTTTCTACTGAAGCGTTGAGTTTTCGATCAAATAATTGAATTTTCTACAAAATTGTTTAATTTTCAAGCCAAAAAAAATGTCTACAAAATATTTCAATTTTATTTTTTCACAAATTTATTCAATTTTTAAGCAAAAATGCGAGCTTTCCACAAAACCGTTAAACTTCCAACCAAACAGCTGACTTTTTAAACTAAAAAAAAGGATTATGTTTTAACAAAAAATGCAATATTTAAATTTTTATTACAAAAAAGTTAAATTTTCAACCAAATTTTCGAATTTTCAAACTAAAAAAGATTAATTTAAAAAAAAGGTAATTTCCAACCAACCATATTTTAATCATTAAACAATATTTATTTGTAATTTAAAAAAAATAAACAAATCGAAATTTTTATTCTGAACAAATATTGGCGAAGTCAACTAATTGTTTTAAAATTTAATAATTTTATTGAAACCAAATTAAAAAAAAAACATTATTTGGCTCTAAAACCAAATTTTTCTTATTTTAAAAAATTTTTATTATTTTAAAAATTTTTATTATTTTAAAAAAATTATATTATTTAAAAAAATTTTTCTTATTTAAAAAAAAATTTAATTGAAAAAAATATATTTTATTCCAGTATTTTTTAATTAATATTTTAATTATCAAACAACATTTATTGTTAAATTTTCAACTAATAATTTAAACTATACGTGTAAAAATAAAATATTAATTAATTTTCATCCGAATACTAGAATCCTCATTTTGAACGTATTAATTTTTTTTTAACAAAAAAATTAATTTTTAATTCTAAAAACGAATTTTCTACTGAAGCGTTGAGTTTTCTATCAAATAATTGAATTTTCTACAAAATTGTTTAATTTTCAAGCCAAAAAAAATGTCTCCAAAATAGTTAAATTTGATTTTTTCACAAATTTATTCAATTTTCAAGAAAAAATGCGAGCTTTCCACAAAAAAGTTTAACTTCCAACCAAATAGTTGACTTTTCACACTAAAAAAAAGGATTATGTTTTAACAAAAAATGCAATATTTAAATTTTTATTATAGAAAATTAATTTTTAATTAAAAAATTTTTTTTCACAAAAGCGTCGATTTTTTAACAAATAGTCGAATTTTCTACAAAATTGTTTAATTTTCAAACAAAAATGTGAGCCTTCTGCAAAACAGTTAAATTTTCAACCAAATAGTTGAATTTTCAAACTAAAAAATATTAATTTAAAAAAAAGGTAATTTCCAACCAACCGTATTTGAATTATTAAACAAAATTTATTTGTAATTAAAAAAAAAAAAAAAATTTATGTAAGAAAAAAATATTGGCGAAGTCAACTAATTGTTTTAAAATGTAATAATTTTATTGAAAACAATTTTAAAAATAAAAAACATTATTTGGCTTTAAAACCAAATTTTTCTTAGTTTAAAATTTTTTTCTTATTTTAAAAAAATTTTTTAAATAAAAAAAAAAATTATTTAATTCAAGTATTTTTGAATTAATATTTTAATTATTAAACAAAATTTATTGTTGAATTTTCAAATAATTATTTAAACTATATGCGTAAAAATAAAATTTTAACTAATTTTTATCCGAATACTTGAATCCTCATTTTGAAGATATTAATTTTTTTACCAAACAATTGCATTTTTATACTAAAAAAGATTTATTTTTGAAAAATAATTGAATCAAATAATTGAATTTTCTACAAAATTGTTTAATTTTCAAGCTAAAAACATGTCTACAAAATAGTTGAATTTTTAAACAGGAAATATGCATTTTCAGCAAAAAAATTAATTTTCAACCAAAAAGTTGCATTTTTAAATTAAAAAAGAATTATTTCTAACAAAAAATACAATAGTTAAATTCTCTACAAAATTGTTTAATTTTTAAGACAAATAGTCGAGGTTTCCACAAAACAGTTTAATTTTCAACCAAAAATATTAATTTTTAACAAAAAAGTTAATTTTTGACCAAACAGTACAATTTTCAAATAATTATTTAAATTGCCAGTTTAAAAATACATTTTTAACCAAAAAAATACCAATTATCAGAAAAATACTTGAATCTTCAACATAAACAAATTATTTTCAATCACCCAGTTGAATTTTTGAACAAAAATGATTAATGTGCAAAAAAATAGAATAGTTGAATTTTCACTACAAAAAATTAATTTTTAATTTGGAAAACAATTTACAAAAACTTTCAATCTTCTATGGAATAGTTGAATTTTCTTCAAAATTGTTTAATTTTCATGCCAAAAAAAACATGAATTTTCAACAAAAAAGTTGATCTCCAACAAACCATGTAAATGTTTAACTAATAAGTTTAATTAGAAGTTCAAAAATAAATTTTTAACCAATTTTCAACAAAATACTTGAATCCTCAACAAATCAAGAAAATTGATTTTCTAACAAAAAAATGAATTTTCAACTAATTACGTCAATTTTCAACCAAACAGTTGCATTTCTAACTAAAAAAGATTATTTTTAACATAAAATGCAAAAGTCAAATTTTAATTACAAAAAATTAATGTTACAAAAAAAATCGAATTTTCTACAAAAGCGTTGAGTTTTCTATCAAATAGTAGAATTTTCTACAAAATTCTTTAAATTTCAGGCAAAAAAACGAGATAGTTGAATTTTTAAACTAAAAAAAGATTATTGTTCAACAAAAAATGCAATAGGTTCATTTTCATTAAAAAAAAAAATTATTTTAAATTAAAAAAAAAAATTAATTTTCTACAAGAGCATTGAGTTTTGTAACCAATAATTGAATTTTCTAAAAAATTGTTCAATTTTCAAGCAAAAAGACGAGCTTTCTACTAAAATTTTTAACAAAAAATGCAATTGTTAAATTTGCATTACAGAAAATTAATTTTTAATTTAAAAAAAAACGTATTTTGTACAAAAGCGTTGAGTTTCTATCAAATAGTTCATTTTTTTACAAAATTGTTGAATTTTCAAGCCAAAAAGGCGAGTTTTATACATAACAGTTTAATTTTCAACTCGAAAATATAAAGTTTTGAAAAATAAAATAAAATATAAAAAAAAACAGTCGAATTTTCAACTAACTAGTTAAATTATTGGTTAAAAAATAAATTTTTAACCAACAAAATACTTCAATCTGCAACTTAAACAAATTAATTTTCAACCAAGTAGTTGCATTTTCAACAACAAAATAATATATTTTTTACTAAAAAAACGAATTTTCAACAAAATACATAACTTTTAACCAAATAGTTGAATTTTCAAGCAAGCAAGTTAATGTATTACCAAAAAAGATGAATTTAAAAAAAAACTATCCATTTTCAACCAAATAGTTGAATTTTGAAACAAAAAAGTTGAATTTTGAACAAAAAATGGAATAGTTAAATTTTCTTTAAAAAAAATTAATGCTTAATTTTTAAAAATAACGAATTTTCTACAAAAACTTTGAGTTTTTTATCAAACAGTTGAATTTTATACAGAATTGTTAAATTTTCAAGCCAAAAGAAAAATATTTTTTCACAACATAATTGATTTTCTACAAAAAAAGAAAATTTTCAACCAGGTAGTTAAATTTTCAACTAATTAGTAAATGATAAGTTTAAAAATATATTTTGAACTAATTTAAAAAAAACTTGAATCCTCAAATTAAACAGATAATTTTTAACCAAACAATTACATTTTTAAACTAAAAAACATTATTTTTAACAAAAAATACAATAGTTAATTTTTAATTATAAGAAATTAATATGTAATTTGAAAAAATAATTTTGTACAAAAGCGTTGAATTTTCTATCAAGCTGTTCAATTTTCTAAAAAATTGTTCAATTTTCAAGCCAAAAAAAAAAAATAATTTTTCTACAAAGTAGTTCAAATTTTCAACTAAAAAATATTTATTTTTATCAAAATATGGAATAGGTAAATTTTTTTTTTTAAATTAATTTTCGATTTAAAAAAAACTAACAAATTTTCTACAAAAGCGTTGAGTTTTCTATCAAATAGTTCATTTTTTTACAAAATTGTTTAATTTTCAAGCCAAAAAGTCGAGGTTTCCCATAGAGGTTTAATTTTCTAGGCGATTATATGAATTTTCAACAACAAAATTAATTTTCAACCAAACAGTTTAATTTTCAAAAAAGTGGTTAAATTATCAGTTAAAAAATAAATTTTTAACCAAGAAAAAACCAGAAAAAAAAGAAAACTTATATCTCCACTCAACACATATTAATTTTCAACGAAGCAGTTGCCTTTTTGACAAAAAAAAATTTAATTTCTACGAAAAGAGATAAATTTTTAAATCAAAAAGACGAATTAGAACAAAAATTAAACTTTCATCCAAATAGTGGAATTTTTAAACAAAAATATGAATTTTTAACCAAGAGAATTAATTTTTTGCCAAAAATACGAATTTTCAACAAAAAAAAAATACATTTTTGAACAAATATTTACATTTTAAATCAAGAAAATTGATTTTCTAAAAAAAAAAATAATTTTCAACAAAGTGTGTCAATTTTCAACTTAACAGTTGCATTTTTAAATTAAAAAATTAATTTTCCACAAAAAAAACAACAATTTTCATTCAAATACATACATTTTTAACCAGATAGTTAAATTTTCAAAGGAGAGGACTTTTTTTCTAACAAAAAATACTATTTTTGATAAAAATATGAAATTTTCAATAAATAGTTAAATTTTTAACTAAAAAAGATACCATTTTTACCGCAGATGAAATGTTTAAATATTCAGTTTAAAGAATTAATTTTCAGCCAAAAAATATGAATTTTCGACAAAAAATGTAATTGTTGGTATTTTCACCGAAAAAGCTGTTAATTTCGAATTTTCGAATTTTCAACAAAAAAGACGATTTTGAACCAAACAGTTCATTTTTAACCAAAAAGATTAAATTTCATCAAAAAAAGACAAATTTTCTACAAAACACATAAATTTTCAACCATAAAGTTGAAGCTTCAATTTAAAAAAAAAGATAAATTGTCTATGAAAACTTGAATAGTTCCATTTTAAACTGAAAAATTCATTTCAAAAAGAAAAAAAATTTCAACAAAATAGTTGAATCCTCAAAAAAAGTAGAATTATCTTTAACCAACCAGATTTATTTTCTAAAAAAAAAAAAGTTTTCAAACAAAATAGTCGAATCTTCAACTAAGATAGATACATTTAACATAAAAAATGAAACAGTTCAATTTTCAATTAAACAAATTAATTTTCATAAAAAAATACAATTTTCTACAAGATGGTAAAATTTTTCAACAAATTATTTCAATTTTGAACCAAAAAAATTAATTTTTAAGAAAAAAAAAGTTCCAACAATATAGCTTAATTTTCAACCAAATTTTGAATCTTCAACCCATGAAGACGAATTTTCTACAAAACAATTGAATTTTCAAACCGAAAGACGAATTTTTAACAAAATACATGATTTTTCAACCATATAGTTGAATCTTCAGCTAAGATACATTTATCATAAAAAATGAAACAGTTCAATTTTCATTTAAACAAATTAATTTTCATAAAAAAATACAATTTTCTACAAGATGGTAAAATTTTTCAAAAAAGTATTTGAATTTTGAACCAAAAAATGAATTTGTAAGAACAAAGGTACATTTTTAACTAAGCAACAAAAATTTTAACCAAGAATGAAATAGATAAATTTTCAGTTAAGAAAAATTAATTTTTAAGAAAAAAAAAGAATTTCCAAGAATATAGCTTAATTTTCAACCAAACTATTTTGAACTAAAATCAAGTATTTTCTGCCAGAAAAATAAATTCTTTCTACTTGGTTGGACTACTTTGTTGAAAATTCGTTTTTCTGCTAGAAACTTCTTGATTTTAGCATAAAATTGTGTGGTTGAAAAATAAACTCTATTTTTAGAAACTCGTTTTTTTTTGGTCAAAAATTCATTTTTCAGAATTAAAAATTCAATTATTTCATTTTCGGCGAAGAATTCAGTCCTTTTGGATTAAAAATTCGATTTTTTTGGTAGGAAATTCAACTATTCGGTTGATAATGAATTTTTTTTAAATTCATTCATTTTGTTGAAATATTATATTTGTTAATTAAAAATTCAACTATTTGGTTGAAAGTGGAACAACTTCGTTCAAAATTTAATAATTTGGATGAAAAATCGTTTTTTTTCGGTAGAAAATTATTCTTCTTGGTTAAAAATGTAATTTTTTGGTTGAAAATTCCACCATTGTGTTGAAAATTAATCTATACTTTGTTGAAAAGTAAAAAATTTTGAAAAAATTTCTTTGTTGTTTGAAAAGTCGATTGTATAGTTAAAAATTCGTCTTTTTTGATAAACTGCGTTATGCGCATTATGCGCTATAGGCAAAAGTGCGTGCTTCCCACTTGAAGTGCTGACATGAGGTGTTTTGCTAATGCATACATAATTGCAAAAAACCTATTTTGTAGAGAAAAGATGTTTTTTTCAACAATTTTCAACAATTCAACAATTTTGTTGAAGATTCCTCTTTTTGATTGACTTCGACTGTTTTTTTATTTTAATTTAACTTTGGTTAAAATATCAACTATTGCATTATTCGTTGCGAATTTATCTTATTTGGTTAACAATTCATGTAACTTGTGAAAAATTTAACAATTTCGTTAAAAAGTATTTTTTTAAGATTGTTTATTTTAGTTGAAAATTTATCCCTATGGTCGGAAAAATAACTTTTTTGTTTGAAAATACTTGTTTTTTGGTTGAAAATTTATTTTTTAACAGACAATTCATCTCTTTGGTTGTAAAATTAACTATTTTGTTGAAAATTCGTTTTTTTTATCAACAATTTATTTTTTCATTAAATATTTACAATTTGGTGGATGTGACACATCGAGTGCCACATCGATCCTCGGCGTCAAAACTTCCGCTTAAAAGTAGTTGAACGCACTGAAAAAAAAAGATTGAGCAAAAAACCACGCACGGTCACCCATCCGACCGCTAACCGCGTTTTGCAGGTAGCTACCATCAGTAAAGTAGATCGCCCACAAAAATCCCTTACCATAAAAAAAAGTTTCCAATTTTCTTTGAAGCTTTTTTTTTATTCAATTATTTTCAATGTCTTCGTGTCCAGATTTCGAAGTATATAGAATATTTGAACAAACTTTCACGTCTGTAAATAAAAAGTTGCAAAACTTCCAAGTTTCTGTCCACCTAAAATCTTTCTTCCTCTCTCGAAGAATCTTTGCTGGGATAATCGGAATTTAAGGATTTCTACTTTGAGCAGTCTAGATTCTTCTTTGATTCGAAAGAATGAAAACTGTCCAGCAATCGCTGCGGGCCATCCTAGAAGTTTTCACGAATTAAGTTTCCGGGAGAGAGGCTTTTACTCAATAATGCCAAATTCTCTTTATCTAACTTTTGACAAGGGGTAGTCCATAAACTAAGTTCCGAATTTCATGCTATTGGGGGGGGGGGGGGGGGGGGGGGGGGGGGGGGGGGGGGGG
>CAKNYM010029522.1:0-14391 GCA_932195095.1 Andricus curvator | reverse complement strand
CGTTCAAAAACGAGAAAACCTTTTAATTAATTATTTTTAACAGGTAATTTTGTTCCTTTCAGGATGCAACAATATCAAAAATTCAAGTACTTCACGGAATTACATAAATTCTTTGAATTCTATCAACTTGTTGAATTCGTTGGATTGCGTGTATTCACGGAATGCAAGGAATGCAATGAATTCGAGAGGATCACAGAATTTTTGGAATTCACAGAATACCCTTGAATTCCGTAAAATCCATATATACCATTAAACCATTTCCCTTTCAGGGTAGGCGTGACACTACCCGATTCGGGTAGTGTTTCTAGGTTTTTCTTGTAGTTATAAATAACTACAAGTGTGGGCTCACCACACCCACGATGTGCCAACAGCACTCATGTCAGTATTCTTGAATGGTCACCCATCCAAGTACTAACCGCGTCCAACGCTGCTTAACTTCAGTGATCTGACGAGAACTGGGTTTTTCAGCGTGGTATGGCCGTATGGCCATAAACTCCGTAAAATCCATAAATTCTATGAATTCCATGAATTCCGTTCATTTCGTGCATTCCTTTCATTCCGTGTATTCCGTGAATTCCGCTAATTCACGGAATTCCGTGAATAACGTTAATTCGGAAATTTCCCTGAATTTCTTGAAATTCCGTGATTTCACAGAATTGCATGGATTTCGTGAATTCTTTATACGTCTCGAATTCAGGGAATTGAAGGAATTCAAGGAATTCAAGGTATTCATAGAATTCGTGAAATTCACGGAATTCAGGCAATTCACGAAATTAAAGTGGTTCCAGGATTTCACGGAATTCAGGGAATTCACGGAATTCAGGCAATTCACGGAAGTCAAGGAATTCACTGAATTCAAGGTATTCATAGAATTCTTGGAATTCACGGAATTCACGTAATTCAAGCAATTCGCGAAATTCAAGCACTTCACGGAATTCAAGGAATCTGTATAATTCAAGAAATTCACCTAATTCAAGGAATTCACGGAATTCTAGTAAGTCAATTGAATTTCGTGAATTTCATGAAATCCTTGAATTAATTGAATTCCTAGAATTCCGTGAATTCTTTGAATTAGGTGTATTTCTTGAATTACGTGTATTCCTTGAATTCCATTAATTGCTTGAATTCTGTGAATTCCCGAAAATTGGCGATTTTCCTGTATTCCCTGAATTGCGTTAATTTCCTTATTTCCGGGATATCCCTAAACTCCATGAATTCCGTAAATTCCTCAAGTAACGTGAATTCCCTGAATTTTGGGAATTCTCTGATGTCCGTGAATTTCTGAATCCCCTGAATTTCCTGAATTCCATGATTTCCCTGAATTCTTCGAATTCTGTGAATTACATGAATTCCGTGAATTTCATGATTTCCGGGAATTCCATGAATTACGTGAATTCCCTGAATTCCGTCATTCGTTAAGTTATCGGTATTCAACGAGTTCGTATCCTTCCATAGTAACACACTGTAAGTATCTGGTGGGTACTATCTTACCCGCCGTAGTGCAGTTACCACAGTTAGACTGAAGCTCGGAGAAAACCGGTAATGCCCCTGCTTATAGTTGATGGCGGTATCCTGGCGTACGCGGAGTAAGGCAGGTTGCGCATTACATCAAAATTTTCAAAATTGGGGGTGTAACATCAGCCAGACAAATTGCGGATTCAGCGAGACTTATTTTTATTAGCACTTCAATTCTAGTAGATAATTAATTTTCCTGCCGGAATTATTTCAGATTCATTCGGACTTGTTCCGGATTCAGTGTTTTCAGCCGGAGAGGTTCCGGATTCAACAGAACGACTTTGCACTAGCACTTTAATTTCAGTGGATGCAAATTTTTCTCCTGGACTAATTTCAGATTAATTCGGCCTTGTTCCAGACTCCGTGTTTTCAGCTCGACAGTTTCCGGATTCAACCGGACTTCTTTTCATTAGCACTTCAATTCTAATGGATAATCAATTTTCCTCTTCGGCTTATTTCAGATTGATTTGGATTTGTTCAGGGTTCCGTGTTTTCAGCCGTGCCCGTTTCGGATTCAACCGGACGACTTTGCATTAGCACTTTAATTCTAGCTGATAATAGATTTTACTTTCGGACTAATATTAGATTGATTCGGACTTGTTCTGGATTCCGTGTTTTCAGCCGGACTGCTTGCGGATTGAATTGGACGACTTTCCATTAGAACTTTAATTTTAGCGGATAATAAATTTTCCTCTCTACCTAATTGCAGATTGATTCGGCCTTGTTTCGGATTTCACATTTTTGTCCGGACTTATACCGGTTCAAATCTGACTCTTTCAGGAGTAAAAGTTCTCGTCCGGACAAATTTTAGATTAGGCCGCACTACTTTCCATTCAGTCTTCAACAAAAATTATTTCAGGTTCTGAATTCCGGCAAAAATTCGGATCTAATCGGACTCTGTCCGGAGTCGACATTTCTTGTATGGATGAATTTCGGACTCAACCAGACACATTCCTGACTATTTTCGTACAATATTCGGAATTAAATGGATATGTCCCGGGAAAAATTCGTTAATCGGATTGATTTCGGATAAATTCGGACGGATTGTGGTATCCGAAACTTATCTGAAATGTTCAGCAGGGAGGGCCGTTTTCGAAATTTTTGTCCTTTTTCGATGTTCATGTGATTCCTATTTAGTCCGACGCAACCGAAGCATTCATTCCAATTCGTTCTTAGTACTGTGAGAATATAATATCGATACAATCTTGACTTTAATATTAGTTATTAACTACTTCTTTCCAAATCTTAATATCCCAAACCCATTCTTGATAAAGGATAACTTTTTTATCGCAGGTGTATGTTAACAAAGAATTTTACAGGAATTCTATCAATATTTAAACTTTGATGATTCCTAATGATAAGGACCGATGAAACGCTCAAGAAAAATCCAGGAACACTACTGTCTAAAGTCTGTCGGTACATCCGTCTGGGCATAATCTTACTTGCAAACAATCAAAATAAAAAATAACCTTTAAAGTGAGAATTTGACTTAAACATGTAACCCTTATTTTAATAATTCTGAAGATAGAAGATTGAAAGGAAAATATAGAGAGATTCACTTCAGCGCACTTCTATCTCAAATCTCAATGTTTTCAAACTTAAATTTAAAAAAATGTGAATAGTGAATTCAAAATCGTGATCTCATTTTAAATTCTAAATCAAACTTGTCCAATTAAATTTCAAATTTCCTACTTCCAAAATAAACGGGTCCTGCCTTTCCGAAATGATTTAAGATGAAAAATAAGCAATTCATATTATTGTCATGAAATAAATATAAGATAGTTCACCAAAGTGTTAGGGAAAAGAAGAAAAAATGGTAACAATATGAATAGCATCAAGAGGGAAGAGAGACATTCAAGAATTCGTGATTGAGAGGAAACCAAAGTCGTTGAGAATGATAGGACAAAGTCAAAATCGTTGGTCCCCGTATATTTCCTGCATTTTTGAGTGAAATCTATACACTGTTGGTGTACAACAATTTTTCGTACACCGTTCCAACGCCCTAAAGATCAGAAAAAATCTTATTCCTAGCTCTATTTTATAAAAGCAATTTTCAAATAGATTCCTCGCAGATCACTTTTGAGTATTCTTGGAGCTCATATGCTATTTCGAATGAATTCTTTTTTTATAATTGAAGAATACAATTTTATTGCGTATAATTCAGTGCGTATACCGCGTGTTTAAGTTTCTGTTAAATTATTTTAGGAACAGAAAGGAGTTTACTCCCGACTCTGATCTGCGAAATGATTTTCAGGCAATTAGAGCACGGAATCGCACTTGAGACTTTTGCACGATTAACGTCATACGTAACTTACTTTTTCTAAAATGCCGAGTTAATCTGATAATTTATATATTTTAATGTGTGTGTTTTAAATGACAATTTACTCATTGTATTTGGTAATTCCTAGCGAGCGTTGAATCATTTTTTTTTTTCAAAGTAAGGATAGTAATGGACTGTAGTCAATTAGGAATTTAGAGCGTAGGATGGATTGAATAACATCAAAGACAATGTTGATAGATATTTGAATTAAAAGAGAACAAAGAAAGTTAATTTTCTCAATAGTTGATTTTCAGGAAAATGTAAAAATTATTTCAAATCTCAAGTAAATTCTAGGTATTGCAATTATGTGTACCAAAGAGAGCCTCGGTGGCACAGGCGATAGAGCGTCAGGTTTCCATGCAGATGGACTGAGATTCTGTTCCTGAGCCGGTACAAATGGAAATTTTTCTATGTTATCTTACCGGGGCTTCAGTGGTTTGAAACCCAGCTTAAACTGTAGCTCCCCTCAAAAGAAGCTATTTTTAAATAAGTGCATTCTCTGGAATAGAAAGAGTTTTATTCTTTCTTTCGTGTGCAACATAAAGGTATTTACTCAAATATCGGAATTTGAAACTTTATTATAATTAACCAAAAGTCTAGAGTCACAATATGTTAGTTTTCAAATTATATTACAAAAACTGTAAATTTTATGGACCTAAATCAGTATTGACATTATTATAAGAAATAATCTATGTTATTTCCGCGAGTATAGGGGAAAGTATTGGTAAAATCATAGGCGGTAATAAGTAACTTAATGTTTTGCCTGTACTTTTCCAAACATGAACGCCTATACTTAATTTCCTATGATACTTTTTCATCACAGTAATGTGCACAAGGTGTACAATGTGTTCTCTGCTTCAGATGTAAAAAGGAATTTTGTTTTATGATAAATTGTATGCATGATTATGTGTATATATTTTTATTTTACAATATTTTTATTCCAAACTCTGTTAAGGAAAGTTGGTTTTGCCAGGTTAGAGTCGTCACGTACTTAAAAATTGTATTACTTCAAAGGAAGAATATTCTCGCCGATATAGATACATCGAAAATACCGCCATAATGTTTTGAATGCTGCAGGTTATGACAAATCCAGAGAATCATAGTGTAGGAAAAGTTTATCATAGGAAAGATTTGTTTAGACCTTAGAAGAGTAAGAAGGAAACTCGAGTACGTCGAGTATCTCCCTTGACCCTCCGGGCCATCCCAAACTGTCAGACAGACGTATCACTACCTGGTGCAGAACCTGGCTTGCCTCCATCACCCCCAGCACCGCTGCCATCACCATCTGCGCCGGCGCCTTCTCCCCTATACAGTGAATTACCAGTTCCTCTTGCTGATAATCCTCGAAAATCCAGGTTATACTGAAATATTAATAAAGACATTATCATTTTTTAAAGTGAAACATCTTATGGCGCACCGCGAGAAAAAATACTTTCAGATGGAGAAAGAAATGGATCACGACCATGGAGGAACGTGGACATGCTTGGATGTAATGTCACATTTGGCAATCTCCGTGATGGTACCGCGCGACGCGTCGGAGATTGCCGAAGTGACAGCCGGGCGAACAGTGCAATTGCGCTGCACAGGAATACGAGGGGGTGGGGGGGCGGAGTCCGTCTGGATATTGGTCGATGCGAAAATCATTGAGAACTGAGTGTAAATAAATTATAACGACGTTCTCATTAAAAAAAATCACTTGTAGAATTCTAAATTCCACATAAATAATAAATAAAATAAGCTACTTTTATTTGATTAACATATTTTATATTTTGTTACTCTTGTATTATTTAAACAATTTTTCAAATTGTTTAAATTCGGTAATATTGTAAACCATCAGGAATCTTATTTCGTACATTTTCTATTTCGAATATTTTTAAAAGAATTTTGATAGGCTTCAAAAGGATAAAAAAATATTATTAAAATTCCCTTATGAAGTTTGATGACCCGTCCCATTGCCCACTTGGTAGGAGGCAGGTTTTCGTCTCGAATAAGAACGAGATCTCCCAGCTGAATGGGAGGCTGTAAGGTTCTCCATTTGGAACGAGGTTGGAATTCCTCAAGATACTCAGAAGATCTACGTTTCCAGAAATGCTGGCGCATTTGCTGAATCAGTTGCCAGCGTGGCAACTGATTCTGGGCAACTTCCGTCAGGGATGGCCCAGGGATGGCATTTAAAGAGCATCCTATGTGAAAGTGTCCTGGAGTCAGTGCTGAGAAGTCTTGTCGATCATCTGATTCTGCCATGAGAGGTCGAGAATTGAGACATGCCTCGATTTGGGTTAAAAATGTAGTCATTTCCTCGAAGGTAAGAAGGGCCTCTCCAATCGTTCGTTTGAGGTGGAATTTAGGAGACTTTACTGCAACCCCATAAAGTCCGCCAAAATGGGACCCTGCAAGTGGATTGAACTTTCACTCGGTGCCGTCTGAAGCTTAAAATGAAGCGATGACTTGGGACTCTTCAGATGCCTCATTGGTCAGCTCCAACGAAGTTTTTTGCATTGTCACTTTGCCACTTGCCATGTAGTCAGAAACTACTTATAAATGAACCGCTCGAGTGGCGCAGCAAACGAAGATGCAAATGTAACCCTTGAAAGACTTGAAGCCACGTCATTTATGCGTTCGAAGCTTGATCGGTCCAGCGTAGTCGACACCAGTGTTCAAAAATGGTCGACGGGATGGAGTTGAACGAATTGAAGGTAAGTCAGCCATGAGTTGTTGCGGAATAGCTGCTCGGTTCTTCACACATGGAACACAATCATGAATCACAGACTGAACAAGACTTCGCCCTCGCAGAATCCAGTAGGATTGCCTCACTGTTCCAAGAGTAAGCTGAGTACCTCCGTGAAGACAACGACGATGACAGTCCTCGATCAAAAGCTTAGTCAAAATGAAATCTGATGGTAGAAGCAAGGGATGTTTCTTATCAAACGAAAGTAGAGAATGCTTTAAACGTCCTCCAACTCGAAGAAGTTGGCCATCCAAAAATTGATTGAACTTCATCAGATGACTTCTGTTTGAGAGCTTATCCTTTCTCTTCAAGGCTGAAATTTCTTCTGAAAAAACACAAAGTTGTTCATGTTGAATCAAGCGCAGACGAGCTTGATGAAGCTCAGAAGCAGTGATATGAGGCGATGATACCCTGGAACGAAGCATGACGGCATTGTACAATCGAAAGCACAAGGCAGTGACTCGAAGAAGTTCATCCGAGAAAGAATATAGGCAAAATGAGGACCAGTGTTGCTTCTCACGAACCACAAGATTGATCGTGACCCGTTCCTCCATGTCAACTGAGCGGTCGGGAGGTTCCAAGGGACCAGATGGCCAGTAGTTTGGATTGGGCAGCCATTCTGGCCCATTTCACCAGAGAAAGAAAGACGAAAAATCACGAGCAGAGACACCACTCGATGCGCAATCAGCTGAATTATCCTTGCCCGGAACATGGTGCCAAACAGTCTTACGTTTCGAAGGTGAATCTGCAATCTAGGCCAGAGCAGTTGTTGAATCGGACCACATGCGGAGTGGAGCATCAAGTTTTAGAATGCTTTGATTATATGCAACGAGGCGAGCCAGAAGAACCGCAGCACACAGTTCAAGACGAGGAAGTACGACAGCTTTCACAGGTGCTACTTTTGTTTTTGATGCGATAAGCACCACCGAACAATCCTCAGTTGTTCGAACTGATTTAACATAAAAAACAGCTGCATAAGCCCGTTCTGAAGCATGTCCAAAGCCATGAAGTTCATATGTGCAAACCGAAGACAATTACAGGAGATAACCATCCAAGTGGATCAAATAGTTGCACAGATCGCCTGGCAACGAGACGTTTAGTGATGACATCATTGATAGGAGTCAGCTCGATCTTAAAGATAAAACAATCGCTCTCGGGCTGCCAGATTATCCCGATCATCGATACTGAAGTCTCAGAATACCACGAAAGATCTGAAGATAAAGCCGGAAGGTCCACAGGGATTTGTTCCAGAAGCTCAGGATAATTCGTAGTCCACTTCCTGAGTGGAAAGCCGCCCGCCTTGAAGAGCTCAACCAATTGATCGTAAAATTTTGCGGCGTCCTCTAAATTGTCAGCCCCTGACAAGACATCATCGACGTAAACACTGTGTTTAATTACTTCAGTAGCTAGAGGAAACCGATGTCCCTCATCAAGTCCGAGCTGCTGTACAGTACGAACAGTCAAATATGGAGCACATGTCAGAGTATAAGTGACAGTTGTCAGTCGATAAATCTGAACAGGCTCGGCAGGAGTCGTGCGCCATAGAATTCGTTGTAGATCCTGGTCATCTTCATGGACAAGAATTTGGCGGTACATCTTCTCGACATATGCTGAAAATACAATCGGATGTCGACACCATTGAAGTAGGACATCTGAAATGTTCAGTTGCAATTTAGGACCCGCATGCAAGCAATCATTCATTGATACTCCTCAACTTGAGCTTCGAGAGCCGTTGAAAACCACTCGGAGCTTGGTGTGAGACTTGAGTCTCGCCACACCCCATGATGTGGAAGAAAAAACGACCTCTAATCATTCCTTGGATCAGAAGACTCTTTAACACAAACCATATGCTGAAGCCTTTTGTACTCCTCCATGAAATCGGTGTAAGCATCCTGAAGTCGAGAATCCCCCTTGAAACGCTGTTCACTGTGAAGTAACAACCTAAGAGCTGAAGAGTATGAATCTCATATCTTTTTAACATCATTCTTAAATGGAAGACGAACGACGTATCTTCATTATTTTGTTCTAGAGTGAGTTTCTAAGAAATGATGTTCACAAGCTTCCTCTTCTGGAGTCCTAAGAGGTTTTGATGGGACTACTTCATTATCTTCCCAAAATTTCTGTAGGTCGAAATACAATTCATTAACTCTGCAGCAGTGAAATATGCTGACTGAAGAATTATAAATTGACGACTCCTCTCCCTTTGGTCCACACAGTATCCAGCCTAAAACAGTTTTCTGAGCAACAGGAGCAGAAAGGTGACCTTTACGAAGGTCTGGCTCAATCAAAATTGAGTATACGTCAACACCTGAAATCATATCAATTGGATGATTTGCATAGAACTTCGGATCTGCCAACTGAAGGTCTGCAAGGTGAGGCCATTCGTCGATTTGAAATTTGCTTTTTTGACGTCTCGCCACCAATTTCGGAAGAACCAGAGCTTTAAGTTTGAGCTTAAAATCTGACGGAAAGTGAGGTTTAACTTCGACAGAAACCGATCCTCGTGAAGTTCCTTAGTTACTTTCACTGACGCCTAACAAACGTACAGAACCTTTAGCTTGAGGCAGCTGCAATCGGTGCGTGAGCGATTCCAAAATAATTGAGACCTCAGAACCTTGATAAAGAAATTCTCGAACATAGAGAGTTTGACCGGAAGGCGCAGTCACAAAGACCATAGCGGTGGTCAACAACACCGACGTTGTTTCATTCAAAG
The DNA here is from genome assembly GCA_932195095.1 of Andricus curvator. Classification (NCBI taxonomy): domain Eukaryota; kingdom Metazoa; phylum Arthropoda; class Insecta; order Hymenoptera; family Cynipidae; genus Andricus; species Andricus curvator. Next base: position 5,115 of record CAKNYM010029522.1, on the reverse strand, counting down.
AAACCTGCATGACTGAAACTGCATGAGAGTTAGCCTGCGAAGTTGGAACAGTGGATGAACCTGGAAAATTTTGAGTTTGAACTAACAGTGATTCATGAAGAAATCTGTGATGCTTTCCTTGACACAATTGACAAAAATTTTTTGAAGCGCAGTTTTTGATTATGTGGGATCCAAGGCAATTGCTACATAATCTTCTTTAGATTACAAATTCCTTCCTTTGGACCACGGTTTGAGCTCGAAATTGTGGACATGACATCAAAAAATGTTGTTCTCTGCACATGAAACATTTTCTGTCCTGAGGCGATTTTCTTGGTTGTTGTTCCGTGACTGCATTGACGTTAGCGTTGATTGCGACGATTTCTGTTTCCTCCCAAACTTACGTTTCTGATGTTGAGACTTCGTTGCTGATTGCGATGATGCTTGCTTACAGCAGCCTGTTGTTGATTCAACAGCTTCCAATGCACGAAGACGATTTTTAAGAAACGTTTTAAATTCCTCAAATGTTGGAGGTTCTTTTGAACTGCCGATCCATGTTTCCCAATCCCGAAGAGATTGATGGTAGAGCCGTTTGACGGTGAGATATACAAGAATTGATGACCATTCGCTTAACGGTTCATTTAGGGAGTCCAGTGCCTCCACATAATCAATAGTTGAATTATAAAGTTCTCGCAACGCGCTTGCTGATTCCACTTTCATTGGCTGAAGTGAAAATAAACCGGATGAATGAGAATGTACTAAGACACGTTTGTTTTCATATCTATCTTCCAGTAATTCCCAACAGCGAGTATAATCCTCATTTGTTACCGAAATGTGACGAACGAGTTGCGCAGCTTCCCCTGAAAGATTTTTCTTTAAATGATGAAGCTTTTCTACAGAAGTCAACGCCGCATTGGAGTGAACCATCGATTTAAAAAGGTCAGCGAAATTTAAACATTCTGTGTATACGCCCGAGAATTTCGGTAATTCGATTTTTGGCATTGAACGCGATTATGAGAACATCGGCGCGACCGAGACATTCGACGCTCCCGCCTGAGTACCTGGAAGGTTTTCAATAGCATCTAAAAAGTTTCCTTTTGCTGTCACGTAAGCTTCCTCAGTTTTACTAAAAAAGTCCAAAGTGTAATACTCGTTAGTTTTATTTTGATCGCGAAATTTTATTACTTCCAGATGCTGTTGTACTAACGCTTCCATTCGCGATATTAATGACCCCTTTGTTGGTTCCTTTACTGATGCCGCATTCGCAAACGAATTTTTGATTCGATTACACAGCTCAGTTTGCTCTAAAAAGAAATTGTCGAACGACATTCTAACAGAAGACGCAAAATAAGATAATGTAATTAAAGCCCGAAAGATAAATTCATTATTGTCTTTTTAATTAATTAAAATCGTTCGCCTGGAAATAATAATTTGCTGATTTGCAACGAGCCGTGAATCAGAAATATTTTGACAGTTGTTGTGCATGTGTATCAACATAAGAATTTCAACAACAACCGATCGATAAACACACGAAATTTAATGTATACTTTCGCGCGTGAACTCGCGAGCCCGAATTGATATCAAAATTGTACTTACAAAAGTTCATTAATAATTCCAAACCTTTCGTCGATAGGCATTTCTCAATAACCTTTCCTTGTAATTATTTGTCCAGTCTTGTCATCTGACAATGTTGATAGTATTGCCTGCGTTTGATTCACAGACATTGACTGAAATCCTAAAAACAAGGAACCATCGGGTATGCTTATAGTTATTACGCAAAATATCTGTCAGTATAATTGTTTGCTACGAGCTCACTAAGTTCAGCTTGAACTTTTGCACACAAAAATAGTCACAAAGTCAAACAGTCACAAAGTTAAAAAGTCACAAAGTTAAAAAGTCATAAAGTTAAAAAGTCACACAGTTAAAAAGTCCAAAAGTCACAAAGTCACCCAGTCTGAATGTTACAAGTCACTTAGTAATTTTTTAATCACCCATGCACTTGTAGAACTGCACTTATTGTACCAAAGACGCTGTCACATACAATCACACGACGATTTACTGACTCAAAAATGTACTATCCGGCTCGAAGGGCCAATTTTTTGACTGAAATTAAAACAATGGACTGTATTTAAATTTTTCATTCTTTTTCCTGACTGATAGTACTGCACTGGGTTACATAAAGGAGTTTACCACAATTTATTCCATTTACCAAGGCTGACGCCAAAAAGCGCGGTCATTTATTAATTAACAGAAATAAATTACAAGTGGTTAAAATGACTAATCTCGCTGCCAGAAACAGGCGAACTGAACTCAGTGGTAGCTCCGTGGTAGGTGAAAATGTTATTTTGAAGTCTTCGAAAACTAAAATTTTGCTTTAAATTTGTTGAAATCTTTTCGAATTAAAATAAATCCAGATTCCGAAAATAAAATTTCAAGCCTTTTAAGGATTTTCAAAGGTTAAAATTTGAAACGATTTTTTATTTCGAAAAATTAATTTTAAGAAAACATTTAAAAAGATTTCCAAAACCGTTGAAAAAGCATTTCCAAGATTTTAAGGGAACATTTTTAATTTTGCAGCATTTTTTAAGAACTTTAAGAAAAATGAAAATTACATATTTAAAAGTTATTTAGGCGTTGTGGAACAATTGAAATTTTTGTTTAAGGTTTCAAAACATTCGAAAGAAAATTTACACTTTTGACGACTACGAAATAAAATTTTGAAGCTTTTTCAGGAATATGGAGGGTTGGAAGGTAATAAAACAATTTTGTTCAGATATCTGGGACAAATGTAGCAGATGTGGACATAATTATATTTATCTATGTTCAACGAATGGAATATCATCCACACTTTGAAATTTTTCTTCGACCGTTGTTATAATATTGAAGTGAATTCATATAAGAATTCATAATAATTGATAAGAATTGAAAAGAATGATTCTTGACAACTGAATCTACTATTAAGATTTTTACTGGACCGTATGACAAAAATAAAAAATTCTTATATAAATTGACTTCAATATAATTATATTTGTTCACATCTAATTTCCAAAGTTTAAACATTTCTAACTTTATTCAAAATTATATTTTATCATAATAATTCATAATATATGATATACATTGGAATTCACGAAATCAACATTACTTCCCTTGGCGGACCGGCTGATCGCCAGCGTTACGCTACAGCGTAACCATAAAGTAACCCTAAAGTAATCTTAAAGTAATCTCGAATTATAATGAATTGAAGACACAAAATAAATATCTAAAGTGTTGCAATTATAATTGTACGTTAAAATTTACGTTAGAATGTAATGCTATAATTGCAATAATCTTATTTTTTAGCGTTAGAAATTTAAAAAAACAAAGTGGCTGTCATTGAAATCTGCTAAAGTCGACTTTAAGCGCATCTGAGTACATCTGAGTAGATGCGCTTGAAGTCGCCTCTAGCAGACCTTCAATGACAGCCAATATGTTTTTATTAGTTATTAGCAGGGATGCATTACGTAATCCAGAGGCCGTGGGATATTCTGGACCTACATATGCGGCATTGTCGCACAGTGTAGACGTAGAAAAACTATTCACAATTAATACATTTGAAACTATAACCAAGGATCCGAGTGGAAACACTAATCCAGTTGTTATTTTTAACGTCGATGGTGGCCTAGATGAAAACCAACGATATCAGAAAGTCATAGCTGTAGCAATTCACCAATTTCTTAAATATGACTTAGATGCTTTATACATTGCTTGAAACGCTCCTGAAAGCAGTGCGTTTAAAAGAGTTGAAAGACAAACGGCTCCCCTCTCTAAAAAACTAGCTGGAGTCATTTTCCCACATGAACATTATGGTAATCATTTAAACAACAGTGGTGAGACGATCGGCGAGGAAAAAGAAATTAAAAATTTTGAATATGCTGGCGAAACTTTAGCAGAAATTTGGCCCAATACTGTGATAGATGATCATCAAGTTATCAGTGAATATGTAAGGCCTGAGAATTCAGAATTGAAAAAATCATCTTTGATAAAAAAAAGTCAGAGGAATGGCAGAAAATGCACGTACGAAGTAGGCAGTATTGTTTAAAAATGCTAAAATACGATGATCGCAGTTGCTTTCCACTCTCTCGAAGTTCGAATTTTAAATTTTTTTCTGATCGGTCTTTAACACCTCCGTTGCTAATTGCATAAAGGAATGAAAAAGAAAGAGAACTTCATGTGGGTGAAGAAAATGGAAAATATCCGTTTTTGCTTTACAATCAATGCGCGATACAGTCTACGAAGAGAAAATTAAACAGTTTGTAGAAGTTCCATATGATATTATCTGTCCGTCTATTAAATCTGAAATCGATAGGAAAATATGTTCAAAATGTGCTTTCTACCCCACATCTTTGTCTAAATTAGAAACGCATAAAAAATCATGTAGCGTATCAGCTTCTATTCCTAAAATGCGTCCTACCAGAGTAGCTGCAATCCTCCAAAGAGAACTACTTTCTGTTTTTATGAAATATGAGAATCGAGAAGAAGTGAAGTTGGACGGTTGGACGAGGATATGGTTAATGAAAATGCTTTGGATCTTAACAATTCAAGTTCACTGAAACAGAAAACGCACCTGGCTTGATAACAAGCGAAAGGCACCTGGACAATACATGGAGCAAGTTACTTCGACAAAGATATCGACGTTAATTTAACTTTATATTTTACTTATTTATTCGGTATTTATATATCTGTGGAATTCTTTGCCAAAAGAATATATACATAAAACAAGATTATATTAGAACAAGAAACCAAATACTCTTATTTTAAAAACGTTATTATATATTTAAGTTGCAAATACACTTTTAGAAATGTGATTAGAATGTGTTCTACACTGCTTATAAACATTCATCTTGACAACTTTGGGATACAATTATAAAGCTAATCGAAATTTCCCGTTTCACGTTCAATGCAAGGGGGGTCTATGAAATATCACGGCTCTCTCATGCATATGCTAGTGAATGCACCTTTCTGTTCCTAGTTTCGTCCCCCCTTTCCCTTTCCTTCCAATCTTCTCCTCTAAGTCTGCCAGAAAAACACTAAGAATTTTAAATTGTAAATTTGTTATGAAGATAAACGTTTATTTTTTAGCCTGCTGGCCTTAAAAAATTG
>CAKNYM010029518.1:499-24218 GCA_932195095.1 Andricus curvator | reverse complement strand
CTTGTTTCACGCCTTGCGTGATATCGAACCAGTCACTCAGTTTCCCGCTTACCCTTACGCTCGCTTGATATTCTATAATGTCCCATAGGCATAAAAGGTAATCCTATCTTTGGTGAATCTCTGCCAGAGAAAGACACGATATTGTTTTTTTTTAAATTCTCTGAGAGACTCGAAAGAGTTCTGAGTTTCTACCAGGAAACTCGAAAATCGCTTTTTAGACAAAATTGTTTTTCTGAGCTGTGTGGGGAAATTGATTTCATTTGCACCTCTAAAACGAACTCTGTCCTTTTTGGAAGAGGTTCTTAACAATTAGTTTGTTTTGAACTAAGTGTTCAGTCGCTCTCCACTCTGAGAATAATTTGTGAGGCGCCCTTTTTATTTCCCTGCTCCCACTCACCCTCCCAAGCTTACGCAATAGCGTTTGAGTGAGAGTTTGCCGGAGCCTGCGCTTTGCTCTTCCTCCTGTGTGATGCAACTTTTCAGAGGAATCACGCAGGAGATAGAACTTTTGCCCATTTTCAGGCTACCCCTGTAACTCGCAGGTTACAATTTATATATATATATATATATATATATATATATATTCTACCGACTGCGCCATTCGGTTTCGGTTTTGATTCCTTGGGAATCGAACCGAAGGGCCTCTGACAAAGCCACCGAACGCGTCCTCGGGTTGCGGATAGAGGGTCCCTGTACCATGGGTTTCTGCTGAATATGGTTGCAATAATTAATAAGCAGTCGCGGATAATTGTCCAGGGATGGTCCCGAAGGAATAACCTGGGACTAAGAAGTACTCTGGGATACCGGGCGACCTCTCAGAGTATCAGCCTTATCCTTGCACGCGGGGCTCTACAAGGATGGACGAACCCTTTTCCCTAGCTGCTCGTGGGAACAACAATGACAACATCAAACACAGTTGTTGGAAGTGCGGTTCCAAACAATCGAACGCGCAGGGCACCCGACAATGGGTCGGACAACAATGCCGACTACCCTAGAGTTGGGGCAGCCAATCAAGACGGAGTCAATGCGATTGACCGGTAGAATCTCATTACTTTTAAGTGGACGGATCGACTCAGGGACGACCTGCTGGAGTGCTATAATACCAGTATGGCCCCTGAACGAAAAGGTTACATGGCGCGACTGGATGCTCTGTGGTGCGAGACACACCCAGAGCTCTCGCATTTTTCGCATAAACGTCTGCGAAACCGTGCCGAGGAACTCCGGAAATGGGGTTATATAAGCGGAGCGCTAACTCAACCGCAGCCAGAACAAGCCGGCAACAGAGAAAGGGAGGCGACACTGAGACCAGCCGCGAACAGGCATCCAATAGAGGAAGAACGATGCTTCAAGACCCGGAGAAACATCAACATTCAGGTTTCTTCCAAGCCCAAAGATCTGACTGAACTGGATGATGAGCTTCGTGGAGATTTTTCCGAAGAATCCGACCTCTGGACTATCAATTGTGGTGTGTACAATGCAGCGAGCACTTTGGCAGATGCAAACCGTAAAACAAAACCAACGGTTGATCATAAGACCAAAAGACGAATGCATCCACTCAGCACAAAGATAGGCTGGGCAAGACAGTACTCTATAAAACAAAGTAAGGTTAGGTTTTTCAGATGCAATATTGCCAATATTGCATATACTTTACGATTTGCCTAAAGCAATTATCGTTCTAAATTAATAAATTAAATATTTAAAAATAAATGTTTTGCAGTTTTAACGTTATTCGTTCCATTTACTTACTTTTCGCTTTTAGTCCTCGAGTCTCAGCAAAGATGAAATTGGAGCACTTCGCAAAAAAATAACTGATCCATAAAAATAAACCCTTTTAGCCAAAAAACGTCGATAATTAATTATTTGGATTGTTTTTATCAAACTGACCATGTATTTGCTTCAGCTTTGAAGGCACGTGACGTCACACCACGTGTTTCAAGCCATGCGGTGCTACATGTTTCGTTAAAAAAATCTACATTTTCGGTTGATATTTTGTCACTTTTTAATAAATTATTATAAGTTATTAAATAAACAAAATTAAGTTTTAATTTCACATTCAAATTCTTTGGGACTGGGCAAGACAGTGCGCGTCCCGCAATCAGTGTGTGATTGACTACATAACATCTGGCAGAAATTTCACTGCCTGGGTCCGACAGTTCGCGCGCAAACTGCGGATCCGTCATCACATACTAAACAAGTCAAAGCTGCTAACCATCAGGTAGCATATTGTTGACAGAATACGCGTACTATCTGACGCTAGGAGAAGTCTCGAGCGGAGAGAGAGGTAAGTCAGAGAAAATCAACAGTTTTTGTCTGACCCATCTCGACTCTTCCAAGACCCTCCAGTTACTGTCGACCATCCGCCCAAACCAGAGGAGGTCGAAGCATTTTTGAGAGAAGTCTACGAAGTCCAACATCCACTTGAAGAAGGCTCAAAGAACATAAATAGCTTCAAGGAGGGACCAGATGGTATCAAGACCTTCTGGTGGAAGAAGTTTCCTTCAACCCACCTGCATCTGGCCCGAATTTTCACCTCATATCTAAAGTCGGAAGAGCCTATTCCGGAGTGGTTAGTGGAAGGACGCACAGTGCTCCTGCCGATGACGGGCAACTTAGCTGACCCTCAGAATTATATGCCAAAAACTTGTCTGAACACACTGTATAAGATCTTCACAGCTATCCTAAATGATAGGATTGTTAGGACAATTGGAGCTGTGTGGCGAGAGATGTATGAACAACGCGGCTCAAAGAAAGGCGTAGCAGGATGTCGGGAGAACCTGCTCATCGATAGATGTGTTTGTAAAGACGCAGCATCCTATCAGCGATTCCTATCGATGGCCTGGATTTATTACCGGAAAGCTTTCGATTCAACCTCCCATAGGCTTATCATCTGTCCGTTGGAAAGCTTAAAGGTTCATCCACACATCGTGAGGTGCATAGAGAGATTAATGCTGCTTTGGAAAACCAGATTTACTATCTCATCTGGAAAATATCATGTGATCACTAACAGTGTCACCTTTCAGAGAGGTGTTTTTCAGGGCGAAACCATGAGCCCTCTTCTCTTTTGCCTCACATTATTACCACTATCTCTCGCACTTCGCCATTCCGAAGGGTACCTCTGCGCCAAACCTGGAGATCGAAAGCATAAGGTCACGCATGTATTTTACATGGATGATCTCAAGATCTATGCTAAAAATAAAGAGAAACTACATCTAGATCTAGACATTGTCAAAAAGTACACTCAAGAGATTGGAATGGAGTTCGGGTTAGAGAAATGCGCCAAGGTTTATTTGAAGAAAAGAAAACTTAATGGGATTCCCGAAGACCCTGAGCTCGTCGACAGAGCCGCATTCAGGACGTGACGTCTATAAAGGATACTCTCCGAAGCAGATACAAACTTCTCAACCGGCAGATTTGGACTTCCGAACTGTCAGCGAGGAACAAAGTATCTGCAACGAACATGCTTGCCATCCTGGTAGTACTCTATTCATTTGGAGTGGTTCCATGGACAAAGGACGAGCCCAGATCCCTTGATATCGGGACGCGAAACGTTTCGCACATGAACAAAAGCATGCACTTTAAGTCTTCTGTTCCGCGACTTTACATCTCACGACAAGACCCTCATCTTAAAATGGTCAGGAAACACGAAGAAACGGGCAAAGGGGCGATTCTGTACAAAGCAGCGGAGGAGGCTGCTGAAACAATCGGCCTTGACTTCAATATCAGTGGTGAGCAAAATGCATCACATCTTATCCATCTCGAGTACTCACTCCTGAAGGCCTGGGTTAAGAGAGCACAGGGGAAAAACTTCCGCGAACAGCTCCTCGACAAGAGGATGCACGGCATCTTCCACAGAAATGTGGAGGATCAGTCGATGTCGTATGAGCTAACGTTTGCATTCCTTAAATCACTCGGATTGAAGTCGGGCACGGAGGGTTTTATTTTCGCATGTCAAGACGGTGTAATTTACACTCTAGCATACCGTCGCCACATTTTGAGCCAAGATATTCCTGATGATAGCTGCAGAGCGTGTCATGCACACCCCGAAGCATCTAGGACACATACTATCTAGTTGTCCAACTCATGCGGAAACGACCTACATCCAAAGGCACAATGTGGCACTAAGAGTGCTTTATTACCATCTTTGTCACTCTTGCGGCATTAGCGCAAATACCGCTCCGCTAAACGCTCCTAGGGAAATAGAATCAATTGTCGAAAATGAGAAGTACCGCATATACTGGAACTTCATATTCTCTACAATTGTTTCTGTTGCGCACTCGAGGCCTGACATAGTTCTCCTTGAATTCGAGAAACGAACCATGTTCGTTATCGGATTTTCGGCACCAGCTGACAAAAACGTCATAGCCAAGGAGAAAGAAAAGAAAGAGAGGTATAAAGATCTTATAAGGGAGTTGCGACGGTTATACCCGGAATATTCTGTTAAGCTAATCGTCTTAATCATCAGCGCTCTTGGAGTTGCCAAGGTTTCACTGGTTAATAGCCTGAAAAGCATCCCTGTGTGTCAACAAAATGCTGAGACACTTGCGGGGAAAATACAGAAGGCGGTCGTCCTTGGGTTGCTTCGTGTCCTCAGGGTACACGAGACTTTTGCCGGATCATCGTATTGAATTTGTCGCAGACTGTAACCACCTATCTCACGGTCGTGAGACGTGACCCGCTCCCAGCGATATCCTGCGGCTGTCCTTATAACAAACTTTTAATTATATACTACTTGAGAAACTTATATGTTATTAAAGAGCCAATGGGATTAGAGCGTATAATTTCTTTAAATTCAGCTTCAACATTTTCTGACCTTTGTACCAATCTATGAAACGTTGGACTAAAAAAAATAATCTTTAAGCACTTTTCTTCAAATAGAAAATGACGTCAGAAACGACGTACCAAAGGACGTACAAAAGGACGCACCAAAGGACGTATAAAAGGACGTACCAAAGGACGCACCAAAGTACGTACCAAAGGACGTACCAAAGGACGTACCAAAGGACGTACCAAAGGACGTGCCAAAGGACGTATCAAAGGATGTACCAGAAGGACGTACCAAGTACTTACACGTACTTTTTTACGTCCTTTTGTACGTCCACTTTTTCGAGTGGGAGGTCTGAAAGCGTTTGGGTTCTTTTCTTTTAATTCTACCTAATTTCTTTCAATATAAGACATCAACTTTTTCTGCTGTTTTTTTAGCATTTTCAAAAAAGTGTGTTTTTTAGCGAACTCTACTGCATTTTTAAAAAAAAGAATCTTTTTAAATCATGATTTATTTGTCAAACGATGACAAAGAATGTAGTTCCATGGTCACCTTATATGACGAGTTTCAATTTTCTACTTCTTAGATTATAATTTAGACAAGAAAGTGACACAGATTCATTCTAAAATATGTAAACAAATCAAATACTATATTTTACAAACGACAAAGGTTTTAACATAAAACAAAACCATCCGAAAAATGTAAGAAAAACTTCAAATAATTTTAAGTGTAATTTTTTTTCAATGGAGAAGATAAATTAAAAATTAATTTAATAGCTCAAACATAAAACAAGATTTCCACACGGAAAAAATATGCCACTAACATAAGCCATAACTGTATAGAGTTTCATATGATTTGTGAAACACTCAGAATAAAATGTAGTATTATTCAGACTTAATTATAAAAAAAAGTCCCGTAATTATTAAAATACGTCTAGAATAAAAAATGGCAATAAATATTGCGGAATAATTCAATAAAAATTCTTTAAAGGATTTATAACAATTAAATGTAAATTAATATGGCAACGGCCATACCACGCTGGAAACACCAGTTGCCGTTAGATCACTGAAGTTAAGCAGTGTTGGGCGCGGTTAGTACTTGGATGGGTGACCGTCTGATACTACTGTGTTGCTGTTGGCGGCCGTGGGTGTGGTGAGCCCACACTTGTAGTTATTTACTACAAGAAACTATCCACCTAGAAACACTACCCGAATCGGGTAGTGTCACGCTTACCCCTAGAGGCTCGCCGAAAGGAAAATAGCTTAATGGTATAGAAATTGGGGATATTGAGTATTTGTATAGCACTGGATTACATGGTCTAGAGAACGGAGTTCCGGAAAATTCGGAGCTATTCGAAAGTCGCTCATGTGCTAGTGTAACTGCGCATCTGCGATTTGTCGGTTCAGACTCGCTGGGTACACCACGTTGCACCAGGTGATGGTTCTTTCCATTTGAAAAGTATGTCTGATTATTATCTTCATTACTTCGAAAAATACTGCATTTTTGAAAAAAAGACTTTCTTAATAATGTGAACCCAAGTTGAAATTGTCGATGTGCCACTGCTAAAACTTTGTGTGGATCCCTGCTCCTCCCAGTAATGGGCCATTAAGGGGTTAGGGTCAATCGCAAGGCCAAAAAAAACGATTTTTTAAAGAATTTTTTTTGAAAACAGGTTTTATTACTTATTGACAAATAAGAAGTTACAGTAATTTTTTAAGGTAAAAATATCGATAAACAAGCAAGTTATAGTTAATCTGCCAGAGGTTCAAAAAAAAAAGGTGTTTTGCGGTGCGCATCGTAACTCATGACTGGATCATCCGAAACAAAAAATACAACGGGACTAGCTAAAAAACGATATTCCCTTGTACTTGAACGTCGAATTAAGTTAAAATTTTAATTTTCAAGAAAAGGGCGAATGTGTAAACACAAAATTGTTATTTTCCTTGAAAAAATCGCTTTTTTTTTTGGTTAAAAAAAAAAAGAAAAATTATAAATTAAAATATCGATCATTCAAGTACTTCAGAATTATTTTTAAAATAACTGGTTAAAAATTGGTAATGATCGGTTGAGCCATTCTGGAGATATCATGCGCACCTACTTCAAAAACGTTGTTTCGAGAAAAACGCGTTCAAAGTTCGAAGTTAAGCTGGGTAAAGCGACTTTGGCTAAAGCCTTTGGTTAAAGGCGTGTATCTTCGTAAGTTATGCTCCGATTTCGATTAAATTTTAACACAACATTTTTGAAATGTTGTATATTCAGAAAATGCAATGAAAAAAATCGATTTTTTGATAATCCTGACTGACCATAACCCCTTAACAAACTAATAATGTACTAAAATAATAAGGTGCGCTTTTGAGACACCTAAAAAATTAAGCCTTTGAAAAATCCATGCAGGTTATATGTGCCGAAATGGGAGAGTCTTTCGACTGCCGGTACGGGCACACGAACCGGTACAGGAAATTATGACGTTTCCTGTGCATCAATTTTGCGAAGGATACTCTACATGCTCCTGCAAAGGAACCTGCACAGACAAAGGAACCTTTGGAAGGATCAACAGAAAGCATATAGGGTACTTTACAAAGAACCGTCACGAAAAATCATATCGCTTACAGCTATAACGTTGCCTTCCTTTCATTCCCTTGAAGATCCAACTCACTAGTGAGAGAGTCAAACCACTAGCTAACCCTAGTGGACTAGTTCTTATGAAAGTTCATCTGCAGCCCTGCAGGATCCTGAACAAGTTCCTGTACATGTACCCTCGCCTCAATTCACTCCGTAAAGGAAACTGTACAGCAGGGCTTACCACTTTCGTCCATTGACTGACACGTCAAGTGCATGAATGAAACTTGAACTTCAATTTTTGGAAAGGAGGACAAGCTTGGACAAAATTAAATAAAACTTCGTAAAGAAGAAGGAAGAAAGAAGATGACAGGCAAACTCCTTTCTTAATTTCATTCTATCTCCTTCATTTTGCATAAACTGTAAATAAAATTTAAAAATAATTAACTACGTTTGTTAAATCTTCTGTTTTCTTTTGTGAGGGAACATAATTACTTAGGAATTCATAAAAATTAATTAAATTTTCAAACTCTAATTTTCCTCGTAATTCATTCATCCCACGTTTCTATTCATTCTGTGAAAGAAACTGTACAGGATCTTCTAAAGGTTAGCTTTCATAAAGGTCCTTTGCAGGATCATGTACAGTTTCTTTCGCCAAATTCCTGCACAGGAAACGTGAAGATTTCGTGTATGGGTTCTTTTGCGGGAAACTGTTCCGGAATATGTACATGATCCTCCGAGGTTCCTGTAAAGGAATTCTTGCTGTCTGCACTTTTTACGATTTCTTTTAAATTAAGGTCTTTGTCTCTGCAATTGACTATTAAATTTATTTCAAAAAAGCCAAAAAGTTACAATTTTGGAGCGCTACCGTCTGATCTAACCAGCAGTCGAAAGACTGTCGCATCGCAATCTATGTAATCTGCGTGTATTTTTTTAAAGCCTTTTTTCTCGAGAATGGCTAAAAAGTGCATCTCATTATTTTAGCACATTACAATTTTGGCAATGACCTATTACTGAGAGAAGTATGAATCCACACAAAATTCCAAAGAGTATAGGTGAATAAAGGTTGTGGGTTTAGATAAATAGGGACACATAATTTTATTACATACTATGCCCTGAACCTATAAGACTTATTCAAGATATTTAGACGACATTCCAAGTGCTTAGTAGCTCAGTTGGTTGTGCTTACTAAAACATCTTTGCAAGAGATTTTAAACATTGTATTAATTTAATTTTAACATCGTTAACTCATTAGGAATTTAATTGAGTCCGTCCCTATTGAAAATTCCGACGTTGGGAACGACATCGTAAATGACATTGGAAACGACATCGGAAACGTTATCGTGAGCGATATCATAAACGTTGTTGTAATTGATATCGTAAACGATGTTGGATTGTTGGACCATATCCGATATAGTGTATATGTATATATACCATATATATACCATACAGTCAAATAGATTTAAATTTTAACAATAATAAAATATTTTGTGTTATTTCAAAAAAATAAATAACGTCGGAAACGACGTCGTGAACGATATCGTAAACGATATCGGTTATGGTCCCAAAATCCAACATCGTTTACGACATCACTTACAACGTCGTTTACGATATCGGTTACGATAACGCTTCCGATGCTGTTTCCAATGTCATTTACGATGTCGCTTCCAACTTCGGAATTTTCAATAGGGGTGGCTAATGACGAAAAAACTGGGATAAAAAACCGACGAACATTTTTTAAACAAATGATATCAACAGCGAGACAGTCCCGTGCACACTATTAAAAAATCAAACTCTAACAAAAATCCCTTCTATATTTTGGGCTATAACTATAATAAGCCTAAGAAGCTATTTTTTTTTTATTTATAATATGAAAAATAATTTTTTACGTTGCTTTTATGAAATTATGTAATTTTCTAGGCTTCCAATTTGGAGTCATTAAATAGTAAAATAGTTGAGTTGAGAATGATAATACGATTCTAAGCCCTGTTACGAGCGCGTGACCTCGCATGACCCTCTTCCCCACCACTACCACCGGGCCATACGTGCCTATAGAATACGTGTGCCATAATGTAGCGTCCCGGCCCGGCGCATAATTAGTTCTCTTCTAGCTTCAGAGAAATAAAGACGTCCTGAATTGCTGTCCGCAATTTAGTTCTCTATACAAATTGAACTTTCATTATTTACCACCTAACATTTTGGGGATCCTGCCAGGATAGTGCTTCAACGATATATCAAAAGAAGCCTAGCATAGAGAAGATTAGTCGGATTTTTCCGTGGAAATCTGGAAAGCGAAAAAGAAAGAATTCTACGGAATTCGGAAGAAGAAGAACTCCGGACTTTTCTACGGAAAGCCCGATAAAAACGAAAAGTAGGAAACTAGAGTTAAAACTAGTTGGTGAATTTGGTGGCCACTATACAACGTAAAACTCTGGATTTTAGAAATTCATAAAATTGAACGAGGACCGCAAACAGGCGAAAGAGGCAATGACCTATCTACAAAGGAACAACGCAGCATAGCAACGCAGCACAGCATCAGCAAGGGAAGTAATACTTCAGCACCTGGAACGCCCGATTCCAGTGAAGAAGAGGAGGAAGTCCACGATCATCCACTCGAATTATTATCAAACGGAAAGAGCACAGCTGTAAGCATTAATTACTTAAATTAAAAAAATTAAAAGTTTATAAACTACGGTATCGTTACAAGCATAAGTCCTTCTCACTTCTCTTTGTACGGGACGGCCTATCGAGACAGAAACGACCGGGAAAAGTTTCGGCCTTGTCAAGATAGAACCGGCAAGGCGAAATTTAACGACCAGAATAGGATAGTTGGTATACCCCTGGTTCTCCAGGGCACTGCCACCTTCAATAAACACAAAACTGACTCGAAACTTCATGTGTACTTGCAGTAGAGCGATTACATGAAGCCAGAGTATAAAGAACAAAGTCCAAAATAACACAACTATACGCGAACGCGATCACACACCCGACACTCGAAACAAACGACGATAAATACACACATTTTACACTGGCATTCCAGCAGTTTGTCGCGCAAGCATTTCAGAGGATTAGGAAACGGACCGAGGTTAATACCCCAGGTATCGACTCCACATCGGTCAACGTAATGGAATTCACCCCCACAAGAGGAACTATGTCTGAGACTAGTTCTAATGATGGAGCCGGAGCCATCCCCTTTACTCCACTGACTACGGAACAGGTGCTGGTATAAATTCTTTCCGAAATCAGGTCTTTAAAAGTAAATGTACAAAGCATGATTGAAAGGAGAAATAGAGACGGACTACAAAGAAATCTTAACGTCCGACAAAGGAGATGCGAGTGAGAATAGTCCAAACCTACCGAACACGAAGCCGGAGGAACGCAAGAGAGGGAACCAGGCGGAACCGACGTACATTCTTACGAGCGACCAAGAGGGAGCTGACCAAAGTGCATACAGCAGTGAAAGAGGATACGTACCTGAGCCTGCGAACACCTTTAGAAGAGAGCCAGCGGCAACGCAAAGTAGGAAAGGAAACCAGCGTGAACTGCCGCACACCCGCAGAAGTGAATCAATAGTAGCGAAAAGAAGAGAGAGAGAAAGCTACTCAGCGAGCGACGAAGACAATTCGCGTCAACGAACACGCTTCCGTGGAAGAGAACCCGGAAGAGCGGAAAGGATGGAAGAAGAAAGAAACCTGGACGATGACAATATCCCGGCTCGTGACGCTATCAGAGCTATTAAGCCCCTAAAAGGGCTAGACGATTCCGGATTTAAGGAATTCATCAGGAAAGTCCAAAGAATTAGGCAGCAGTGCAGTCAACCAGATCTGCTGCTAGATTTTATACTGTCGGCAAAAATTCAACAACATTCCAAGAGAGCAATGCGCTTCAACGAGATCTACACCTATGAGGATTTATATGAAGGCCTACGGGAAAATTTGAAACAAGTGGGTTCAATTAGCCATTTGAGAAGTAAGCTGGACAGCTGTGGACAAGGAGCGACTGAAATCACTCAGAATTTTAGTATCCGATTCAAAGGAGTGATGAACGAGCTTAAATATCAAAAGAATAACTGCCATTGACATAGAAGAAACTGAGTGCCTCGATAAATGCCTGATGAACCTAAGAAGGAAAATAGGCTTGCAGGTTAAAGCCCAGAACCCATCAAATATCGGGGAAGCCCAGAATATGGCTACAGAGATGGAAACTTGGTTAAAAAAGAGTCAACCAAGAGTTCCAAACCAATCAATGTCACTAGCCAACAGAATGGGCATGAAATGCCACAAGTGTGGAAAACTGGGACATTTTCCTAACCAGTGTTATGCAAAGCAAAATTTTCACCAGGGATATCTCGCAAAAAAACCACCGAATCCAGTGAGAAACATTTAGGAGGAAGAAACAAACTATTTAGACCAACAACAAATGACTTAGGAAAAAATAGAGGCGCAAGAGGCATACGATGAACGGGCAGAATATCAAGCATATGCGGAAAACTCCTATCTATACGAGGAAAGCGACGAGATGGAACAATATACAGCCTATTAGTGGACTCAGGAGCCTCTATTAACCTAATAAAAGAGGACAGCATCCCAGACAATCATAAAAAAATTTAATTTAGAATTTATTATTATTATTTTATTAAATTTCAATTATTTAATTTAATTAAAATTTTTAAATTTTGTATAGGAAATGAACATCATCAAACAATAAAAGCCGCATACCATCCATGCTTCGGAAACAAACACCTTTTTCATATTATTCCTGCTGATTTCCCCCTACCGGAATCTGGAATAATAGAATTACCATTTCTAAAAAAGTATTAAAGATACTCGCAAACGCCAAGGATACGAATTCAAACGTATGGATCGAAGGAAATAAACATATCCCTGATGGCATTTATTCTATACGTCAAGGGGAATTATGGGTACCTATTTATAACTATGAATCAACCTTGTTCGAAATTCCAGATAAAATAAACTACGAAAAAAGCCTTAATGTACAGTCTGGAGACGAGACTTACACAAAAAGAGGGATCGAATGTACCACAGGCTTTAAAGGCACTAATAGAATTTTAGAACTTCAGAAAATTATGCAGTTGAACCACATAGAACCTTCAATCCGACAACAAATTAACAAAATTGTTACAACATATAATAAAATCTTTACACTACGTGGAGACCCATTACCATGTATACAACTGACAGAGCACGAAATTACACTGAATTCAGGAAAGATAGTGAATCTGAGATCACATAAGTTACCAGAAGCCCACAGACAATTCACCTTGGAGCACACGCAGGAACTTTTAGATAAAGGAATCATAAGACATTCTCAATCTGCGTTTAATTCTCCACTTTGGGTGGTACCCAAAAAAGAAAAAAAAACTGAGAATAGTCATCGAATACAGACACATTAATAAGGATACCGACCAAGACGCGTATCCCTTACCTGTTATCAATATTTTCGACCAATTGGGAGAGACGAAGTTTTTCTCCGCTTTTGATATGAGTGCGGGTTTCCACCAAATTCCGATGAACGAGGCATCCAAAAAATATACTGCATTTTAAACATCTCAAGGACACTACGAATACAATCGTGTACCTTTGGGTCTAAAAAATGCACCAGCCACATTCCAAAGGATGATAGACAACGCCTTCAGAGGTCTAATTGGCAGAGAATGCTTTGTGTACATAGGCGACATACTAATCATAGGAAAAACCCTAGAGGAGCACAACCAAAATTTGACTGAAGTGTTTGAAAAGATAAAGGACTAAAATTAGAACCAAACAATTGCGAGTATTTACGACCGGAACTTGAGTATTTAGGCCATCTACTCACCAAGGATGGAGTCAAATCTGATCCATCAAAAACTCAAGCGGTCAAGAACTTTAAAATCCCTACCACAGTAAAGAAAATTCAGTCTTTCTTGGGTTTGACAGGATACTATAGAAAATTTATAAGAAACTTATCTAGTATAGCAAGACCTCTGACTAAGCTAACCCAAAAAGAGACCATATTCGACTGGACACACAAATGCACTTAAAGTTTTTAACAACTAAAGAACACTCTATGCTCAGCACCAGAACTACGATTCCCGAACTTCAAGGAAACTTTTGTGCTCACCACAGATGCATCAAACCTTGGATTAAGTACAGTACTATCACAGAACGGACACAATGCTTGTTTATATCAAGAACATTGAACAAGGCAGAAGAAAATTATACCACTAGTGAAAAGGAATTCTTAGCAATTGTATGGGCGATCTAACAACTCCATCGATACCTACTAAGAAAAAAATTGACAATTCAAACGGCTCACAAGGCCTTGATTTGGCTCCATAACGTGAAAGACCCAAGCTCACGTCTACTGAGATGGAGACTCAGATTAGATGAATACAAGTATGAAGTCCAGTACATTAAAGGTAAAGAGAACAAAGCGGCGGACTTCTTATCTAGAATATTCCCGATTACCAGTCCAGACGTGCTCAGTAGAGCTCTAGAAGGCACAGACATAGTGGGAAAAGGAATCACACCAGAGGGCAAATTACCCAACATGAAAATTCTCGACACGCCCATTAGAGAGGAGTTAAATACCTCCAAGTACAATAAACCTAAACCCACAATCACTGGCAATGATATACTCGATAGCAAGATCAAAATTAAATTACCTGAAAGAAGAATGAGCGAGTCCTCTGAGGAATCAACTGAAGAATCAACTGAGGATGAATCAGAAAGTCTAGAACACATTGAGTAGGATTCCAATCTCTTCGATAATTACTTAGAGTGAAAAGCAACCCCGGTGACAAACGAAAGGGTAAAATTTAAACCAAATGCAGCTGGAAAATTATGAAAAAGAATTGAAAGGGATAATATGCCAAATTACAATGAGGAAGAATGGCTAAGACACCAAGGTTGGATGACAGACCATTTTAAGAACAAGAAATTAACTATAATACGACTACACTTTGGAGACCCTATGTTTACACCTATCGAAAGGGAAGAAATAGTAGAAATGATCAACTATTTGTCCAACTACTACGCAGACTCTAGTTTTCACTTGTGTTTCAGTAAAACTCGCGAACTAACTAAACAATAAAAGGAAAAAGTCATGAGAAAAGCTCATGGTGATCACTTGGGAGAAAATAATACCATTAGCAAAGCAGAATGGGCAGGAATGAACGAAGAAGTAAAAAGGTACGTCAAATCAGGCCCTATCTGCCAACTACAAAAGGCAGTTAGGATAACAAACCAGGCCACGGGTATTATCCTCGATATTCCCCTAAACCTGCATGAGAAAGTAGCCATGGACATATTCGGCTCGTTGCCAGAGACAAGAAGTGGAAATAAGTATATTTTGAGTATGCAGGATAGGTCAACGCGATACACATTATTACTACCAATGAAAAATGAAACTTCTGAAAGCATTCTGGATAATTTAATGAAACAAAGATGCAAGATTTGTATTTATATTTGTTCTTGTCACAGAGCCTTTATTTCAATAGCACTAATAGAATTATATAACAATCTAGTTATATCAATTCAGCAAGCGGCCCAAGAAACACAATACTCAATTAGAAAAAAGGTTTTGTATAAGGGAACCTTCGTTTGCGCCGAAAAAAGAGTTTTTCAATGAAGAATGCAAAAACTAAAAGTTGAAACGAGAACAGCATATAGATTGTATAGAAGTAGTAATAATAATCAATTTTTACTCCATAAATACTTGTACACCCGTGACAAATATAACTCGACTTTATCTCTAGCCAAGAAGGAATACCGCGACAAAATAATAGAAACATTGTTCAATGCAAATAATAGCGGAGAATTCTGGAAAATTGTAAACAAATTCAATCACAGAAAACCGTATATAAACAGACCTCTTACATAATCGTTTTACACCCTTATATAGGTAAAGATTTTACATTAGAAGAACCAACTAGTTGCCTTACAAGCTGCAAAAATAATAAAGCCCCGGGTGTAGATAAAGTTATCAACGAAATCTTTAAAAAAAAACCTACCGCCAACCTGGGAGCATTAGTTGCTTACTTTATTTAACGTTGTATAAAATTCAGAAAGTGTCCTTCACGGTTGGTCGTTGGCAGAAATGTGCATGCTTCACAAAAAAGGGGATACAACTGACCCCTTTAATTACAGAGGCTATATTTAATATTGACTATTAAATTTATTTCACTATTAAATTCTATTATTATTATATATATATATTCTTAACTAACTATATTCTTAACTCGGTAACCAAAGTTTTCACCTCTATGCTTTCAAGTCGAATTATGGACTGGGCCGAGGAGGTTGGCATAATTCCAGAAGAACAAGCAGGCTTTAGAAAAATAATGGGGACACTGGACCACCTTTTCACCTTAGCTTCTGTTGCAAATATTAATATTGGTTTAAATAAAAAGTGCGCGTTTATGATCTTTGTTGGTTTTAAGCGCGCATTTGACTCAGTCAACCACAAAAAGCTCTGAGATAAACTCTACCACTTGGGCTTAAGAGGAAAAACAATCAGAATCCTACGACAACTTTACGATAAGGCCAAATTGATTGTCAAATTTGGCGGCTAATATTCAAAGCCTATTAACGTTACAGAGGGAGTATTGCAGGGGGATAGCCTGAGTCTGCTTCTGTTCATTTTGTTTTTATATGACATCATTACATTTTCTAGGGAGAATGGTATGGAAGGGATTTCTGTGTCCTCTGCGAAGGAGATCTTGATGCTTCTCTTTGCGGACGACCTTATAATGTTTGCAAGATCATGGCATGATGCACAAAATAAACTAAAGACCTTAAAATCTTACTGTGACACAAATGGTTTGAAACTAAATGCATTAAAAACATAAATCGTTCCCCTACGGAAAAATAGGCACTGCAAACGCCTAAAACCTATCTTTTGGGAAAACCACGAACTTGAATACCAGAACTCATATATTTATCTTGGGGTGCCTTTTTCTTGCTCAGGTAAATTTTATAAAGCAGCAGAATTCTTCACTCACAAGGGAATAGTAGCTATATCTAGGGTACAAAAAATTCTATACACGTGTAAAAATCAGTCGTGGAATGCCACAAACAATCTTTTAAACTCCATTGTTAAGGCTACGTCTTTATACGGTTCTGAAATATGGGCCTTATAGTATTTGGACAAAATTGAGCGCGTGCAAACTCAATTTTTTAAAAGGCTATATAGATGGAAAAAAAATACAAAGAATTACTTTATATGACAAGAAACAGGCATAGTTCCTTTAAAACTGAATGTTATTAAGCGAGCAATGAGCTGGTGGTACAAAGTCTTTCAAATGCTGGATACACGCTATCTAGCAGAGAGATTGACAAGAGGTGCGATAGTATTATAAACATTTGGGAAAATAAATTAAAAAGCTTCACCATCGATAGATCTATAAACTCCGGCTATAACCAAATTTATACACACCCAAGCCTTAGGCAGTGGACTACAGAACCATATTTAAAGTTCAGATTACCATTCACCAAAACTAGAATCATCAGTGAAATAAGACTGGCATCTCACTCTAGAATCAAAGCTAGTTATGGAGGAAGCACATACATTATTGATCCGAATGATAACTGCACCATTTGCAATCTCAACGCTCGAGAAACGCTTAATCATTTCCTTTTGTACTGTCCAATTTCTAAACCCATTAGAAACCAGTTCCTACAGCCCTACGTGGGTAACCGAATATGCGACAATAACGAGTCTATGCAGCAATTATTATGTATGAAAAGCGAAAAACATTTGAATGACGTATATTACCATAAAGTTAATGCGCTTGAGATTAGGTCATTTATAACTAACGAATAATGAGCGTACAGCTTCTTCATGTAGGTCTGCGCGAATTAACCTGGAAAAAACTCTCCTTCATTAAAATTGGATTTATTTATCTGTTTTTATTGTAATTTTATATATGTCTGCGTTAATTAAGCTGCTTTCTAACTCTCTCTTTCTTTCTAACTTTTAACTCTCTTTTATCGAAATTGAATGTATTTATCAGAATTGACAAATTGTAATAGTTTTTACTTGTAAAAATAAAGTATATATTTCTATCTATCTGTATGCCTGCAAATGAAAGTTGTTCAATATTGATGGTCTTCACTTTGAAAGTATACAATTTTTAAGTTATTTCACTTGTAGATTGTCAAAATTCAAAGACTTTGAAATAAAAATTATTCAATTTTGTGGGTTTTTATTTAATAGCATATTATCCCAAACACTTTTTATCTTAAACCTTTCAATAGAATGAAAATGTGAGGATTTAAAAGTGACATTGATCAAATATTGGCCTTTTTCAATTAAATAATTATACAATCGGAAGTATTTACGTACACAGAATTCGGAATTATTTAATTTCAAAATTTTCTCTCCAAGTCTGTATCAGTGAAAAATATGACTACCACTGATTCATATTTATATAGTAGTTAGTAATTTGAAAATTGCCTATGGAACTTCCCTGGAAGTTTTCAATTGATATCGATTCATTTTTAATGTTTCAAATTTTTAATTGTTAAACAAAAAAGGTTTCCAATTTAACAATATTTTATTACTTTTAAACATCTGAATTTGAAAATATGTATATAAGTAAGAGCGTTTCAATTTAAAACTGTTCATTTCGAACCACATTCAATTGCAAATCATATAGACTTTAAAATGCATGTACATATTTTTTTCTTACTGTCTAATTTTAAAGACCTTGAAATTACAGAAAATAAATTTGAAATTTTCTATATCAAATGCTTCACTTTTGGATTCTGTTTTCGTTGCCTCAAATAAAAAAATCAATTTTGAGGGTTTAAATCTTGAAAACTAATTAGCGGGAAAAAAATTTTGAGATTTTTGTGAAAATTTGAGTAGTCACCTTGATTAACGATAATGTAATTTTGGATAAAAACTGCATATATGTAAAATGTGTGTGAGAAATAAATTTAAAAAATGTCAATTTCTAAACGTCACTCTATGTTGTAAAAAAATCTCAAATAGATAATTAAAAACGAGTCATAACGTAGGAGTGGGGAATATTTCAGATTATTATAAGTTATTTAATATAACTTCATTGACACTGGTTAATGGACATATATAAATAAAATTATACGTAAATTCCTTATTACTCGTAAGTTCTGATAGATATGTACGTATGTATAACGTGCGTATAAAATACTTATAATGAAAACGGCAATAAACTTTCCGTAATTAAAGGAATTGTCCTTTTATTTCCGAAGTTGCGTGAAGTAGGACGTAATGTTTTATCCTCCTTAGTCGTACTTTTTCAATGCATTCTCTAGAAATATTGTAGTTGGCAACGCGAAAGAGCATCAGAACACAAGTATACGAAAAAACATGTTGCATGATATCGATTTTTGTTGACATTCTTTTATCACCTAACTCGAAAGTTTATTGCATGCTACAATGATTGTCTTAGTACAACGGAAGAACTTTACTTTTCCCTTTGAGAGCACTGGTTTAACGCCATAAGTTTCCAAGAAAAGTAGTTCATAACATTTTTCAACCACACGAAAGGAGAAAACCCGTGGCTTTACGACATAATTTCCAATTAAAGAGTGGTTTTTATTGGGAACCTGATACGAATATTACTGGGCGAATTTTGTCCGAAAAAGAAGACATATAGTATTATCGCTTTATGAAATTTTGTTTATAAAATTCATGTTACTTATCATGTCATGACATATGTATATTGTATTTGTTTGAGTATATATATATATATATTTATATATATATATTTTATAACTATATATATATATATATATATATATGTGTGTGACGCGATCTGAAGAAAGGCCCCTAAGCGGCCAAACGTAAATTTTAGAGAAGAATTAACATATAACGACAATGTTTACACGCTTGTACTGAATAAATTATTAATTTTGGAACTTTTTTAACTATGTCATCTTAAAGAGCAAGTTCGAATCTACGTAAAACATTAAAAATCAGAAAATCGATTTTTGGCCGCTTAGGGGTCTTTCTTCAGATCGCGCCTTATATATATATATATATATATATATTAGGGAGGTTCAAAAAAATCGACTATTTTTTGTTTCAAAACCCCCACATACAAACTTCCGGAAAGGTGTCAAAAGACGCATGTGAAAAGCAGAGCTCTTAATATTAATATTTAGAGGTCGCTCATTGCGAATTTCTATTTCCCATTTAAATAGCATGTGAAAAAAAAAATTTTTAATTTGGAATTTTGTAACTCTTGAACGGCTTAATGTAGGGGAAACCTCCCTACAATGGATAATGCAACTTACAGTGGATAATCATTAATTAAGAGCACAAATAAAGGAACAATAATTAATATTCATTTTCATTTATTAACACGTATAATGTCTTAACTATTCAATCATTGAAATAAATTATTTTACATACACTAGTATTTTATTTAATGATTATCCACTGTAGGTTGCACTATCCACTGTAGGGAGGTTTCCCCTATTGCTAAGCCCATAACATATTCTTGTAGGGAATTCGACGCTCTACAACAAAGGTCTTCTATGATTTTTCCATAAATTCACAACTTTAAAAGTTATTTAATGTTACAGTTGAACACATAATAAATTTATCGTTTTTTTACCCTTAATTTTTGGAAAAATTTTGAAATTCATCAATAATAATCGTAATATTTTTTTCGGAAATTTTATGGTTTATAGTTTTCTTTGAAAAAAAGATCGTTTAACAATTTTTAAATCGAAAAGCTCAGTATCTTTATTTATTACCTGCGCTTATTTCTTATTATTGAAATAGTAGTTTTCATCTATTAACTATCAAGATAATTCAGATACTAATGAAAAGACGTCGCTTTTAGAAACATACTGTTTTGTATTTAGTATAGTATAAAAATTAGTTTTCCCCGACTACCCTTCCATTTTGGATTGGGTTCGGGCGGCGGATTTGAACCGACTAGGGAATACGAATGAAATCGTAAGAAGTTGAAATAAAAAATTACACCATACAAAATAATTTGCCATGCATAGCATCAAAAAATTGAAATAATTCATGATTAATGAGGGAATAAGAGTTACGTATGTAATAGTTATTAAAGAAGTTCTAAAGTTTTAAAGCATGTTCGAAAGTATATTGGAGTACAAAAGTGAATAATTTACGAAAGAATATATATTGTCTTTTTTTGCTACGTTTCCTCACTAAAAATTCATTTGAAATAATTCATTGAAGGTAATGCCAAGGAGTTAATCTTTATTATTATAAAGCATAAATAATGTATGTATTCTTTATAATTATATACAGGAAACTTCGTACGCAACATTTAAATTAGCACATTTGTTCTTATTATAGTATAGTATACTCTAATACATTAAATTATTAAATAAATTATGCTACATCTATGTTTCACCGGTAAAACAGAGCACTATAATTCCGGTAGGCTGTTGGTCATTTTTCCTGAAATGTATGTTAATGCAATCGCATTTTTTTTAGGTGGCGAGTAGAAAATTTCAAATTTTGATTATTTAAAAGTTATTTGTTATTAAAAGTCCTGTTTAACAAATCTCGAAATCTATCGAAATCTATCGAATTATCTCGAAATCTCTCGAAACCTATCGAAATATCTCCAAATCTATCGAAATATATTGTAATTTATTATATTGTTATTAAATAGGACCTTTCATGACAATCTCTTCTGTAAACATTATTGTAAATCCGTACAATTTATTATATTCTAAATCTAAGTTATCGTTTTTATTGGATTAAGACTGCCTGATTTGTTGCTGTTTTAAGCCTTTGGTTTAAGGCTTTAAGCGGAGATGAGGTTGGAGCAGTGTTGCCAAGTGTTATTTTTGATGCGAAGCTATTACTATAACCTCAATTTTTCTGTCACGAGTTTTATTTTTCAATTGTTGTTGGAGCTGTGTGGTTAAAGCAGTGTTGCAATAAATTTTCCTGCAGGCATATCGTTTTAAGTTTATAAAGGTGAGTAATGAATCATAATCTGAATTCTTCACTGTAAAAAAGTTGCTGTATCATGTTGAACGTTCGAAACTTTTCGGGTCACCTGTAACGTAGTGTATCTACGTATTTTTTTTGTAAATTGAATGTAGATAATTTAAATTACAAAAGGCTTGTGATTTCACAACCAACTTGATAATGTGATGATTTGAGTTAGATTATTGTTTGTTTTTTTTTAGAAATTTTTGAACTATAAAATTTCCGAAAGAACTATAACGATAATTAGTGTTCAACTTAAACCTTAAATAACTTTGAAGTAGTGAATTTATGAAAAAATCATAAGAGACCTTTTTTGTAGAGCGTCGAATTCCCTACAAGAATATGTTAGAGAGAATATGTTAAAGAGTTACAAAACTCCAAATTAAAAAAAAAATTTCACTTGCTACTTAAATGGGAAATAGAAACTTAAAGAAGCGAAAGGATGAAAAACGCTAGATTAGTCCCGAAAGGAAACTGAAATCTTAAAATACAAGAAATGTTGATGGACAGACCGTAATAATTGAAACAAGAAAACTATTTCGTGGACGCTAGTGAGTTCCGATGTGCTTTCTAGCAGTGGTACTGTGTGTAACGGCTCGAGTCATGGTACAATGCCACGGAAAGACCTTACCGAACGAAAAATTCAAAAGCACGAAAAAATTACACGTCAAAATCGGATACGCTCAATACTTAGTGCAGTTCCAGAATCTAGGAAATAATAGTGTACTGTGACATCAGATTCTAAATCAGATCAAATTTAAGCTGACTAATCTATTATGAGATAACAATTCATTACGAGGTGACAAATTGATCTCGGATTATTTCATAAAAGAGTTTAAGCGAAAGAACCCAGCTAACACAGTTATTCTGCCGTACAAACTAAAAAGATACCTAAGTCCAATCTCACTCGAACTGAGAAAATCGAGAAAAACGGTTTGCCTAAAGAACTTTAATATCGAATAAAATTTTGAATAATCTAGATACACTATTTGGGAAAAATAATGTGCTCTTTCATATTTTGCAATAAAAAATTGATTTTTAAACAATTTCTATTAGAAAATGGACTTGCGATTTTTTACTAGTCGCGGAAAGTCCAAAATACAAGACAAAAAGAACACAAAGTCACTTGCGGACGATGTCTTTATCGAAGAGCTCGAGCACGCCCTCAAAATACAACAACAAAACATACGTAAGGGACACTGTGTGTTCAACGGCTGTCCCGAACTTACCCGAACGATCATCGCTAGCGTGTAGCCGAATCTAGCCGGGACTTATTTCCCTTGGATTTTCGATCAGAGCCCGAGTCATTTCACAAGTCTAAAACATACATAAGAGCATGCGATTCTTTTCGTTTGTAAATTCGCTCCGCACTCGGTCACTTTTACAAGGCAAAAAAGACACAAAGTTCTTTAGGTTCTTTTTTATTTGTATGCTGATGACGTATTACATGCCTTGTGCAAATTTTAGGACACGCAAAGTGCTTTGTGTATCTTTTTATGTTGTATTTTTTGACTTTTTCGACTTTCCTCATTTATAAACAATATTTTTTTGCAATAAATATTAATAATTTTTATTAACACAGTTAGACGCATGTTTCTCTTACGAATCCAGCGATATCAAAAACTCTTTTTTCATAAAAATTTCACTTATGTATCTTTTTAGTTTGGACGGCAGTATTAGTCTGAGTCGTCACATGATTGTAACAAGTTTCAGAAAAGCAGTAACTAGTCACTTCCCTGATGGTCACCCAGTGACAGTATATTTTCCACTCAAAGCAGTGACATGTTACAACCGAATCAGGTAACATTATCCCGCCAGAGTGACACAGAAAAAACAGAAGATAAACTTTACATCGATTTCCGACGAAAGATTATCTGCAACAAAAATTAACTTCGGAGGATAAACTTTACACAAATATCGGTTAAACTTTCTTTTGTTTTTCTATGACAATCACATGTATTTTGAATGACGCGAAGTTGGCTGAACAAAACTTTATCGCTCTAAAAAATTTCCTGCAACAAATTTTATTCTTAGTTTTTTCTGTGGATATATCACAAGCTTGTAACAAAGTGACGTGTTTTGGAAAACAACAAGCAATCATAGAGTAACATCAAAATATACAGCGTTTCGGAATAAAAATTATTAATCCTCTTGCAAAAATGTTAGAAAGGGACATAATTAAATGATTAATAATTTCCGGGAAAGTGATACAATATTATAGGCTTCCAAATTGGTGAAATAACATATGAACACATTTTTTATAAACGAAATAGCGAGATTTTACAGCTTAACCTTTACGAAAAAGAAGCGACATTAGAGGTTGCAACCAAAATATGTATTTAAATAAAAATGAAATATTGAATTTCAAATGATAAAATAATACGTATATATATATATATATATATATATATATATAATTTAAAAAAA
>CAKNYM010029515.1:5138-25293 GCA_932195095.1 Andricus curvator | reverse complement strand
GCGCCCAATTATAAGTTGGGCTAAGTTGGGCTGATTTCCACATGGGTGCTTTAACTTATATATATTAAGAGTGCACTGTCCGACACTTATCGCTCCTTAACGACACTTGATATGAGGTCACATACCTTTTTTATTCACAGATATATGCTCGTTTTTCAGCACCTTTTTCATCTCTTATTTAGAAAGGGCAGTTTTGCCTATTACACGTTGAAAATTTAAATTTATAAAAAAACAAGCTAAATACAAAATAAATATTTGGTAATTTTCAATCATCCACTAAAGCTACTGTATAATATAGTTCTTATAGAAATCGAGGATGATTTTATTGCTTTCTGTCTAAATAATTTAATTCAAAGGTTAAAAATTTTATGCAAACGTCTTCAAGGTTATTTGTTATTTTCTGATGACGCATTACATTTTTTACTTCGCAAAACATTATCTTCCAAACGTGTCGAATATGATGTAGAACGTTTTAGAACTTTGTTCCATCATATAATGCAATACTTCAAATTATACTAGGCAATTTCTGGAAAGAATTTTTCGTAAACAACTTGAAGGTTATTTTAATGACGTATTACATTTTTGCGTTGCAAAAATTATATCCCAAACGTGCCGATTATAATGTAGAACGTTCTAGAACATTAAGACAAAGAGGGAAATATATTACTAGACAAGGATAGGAAATGTGCATCTATAAAAGACGCGCTTCGCATATATTCCTCTCTGTTGTCATCCAGCATTTGAGAAAGACACAAGCATAAAAAAGAGTAAAGTGAAGTGAACATTGATATAGTGATTTGAAATTTTTTTTTTGAACTGTTTTCATACAACAGTACAGTTTTGTACACTTTAATATATACTTTCTTCGACTTTTTAAAAGTTTATTCTTATTATTAACATACATTCAGTGGCATATACGACACCTGGTGTTGAAAATCGGTTAGTGCTCCTTCTTATTATTTGAAATTTACACACAGTGTCGTGCGTTGGAATATTTGTGAAATTATTTGACTATAAAAGTCACTTCATAGCGAATTTTTTTTCAGTTGTCCTCTAACCATCCTTTGAGAATAATATTAGAAAATGGTCTCATTGGACTGTAAGAAGGTTGTCCAGATTTACGACGATGCATATGAAATTTTAAATGAAAATGCAACAACATCAGAGATCTTATACTGGAAACATCAATGCACCCAGGATATTCGGACGCTGAATAAAATTTTGCGACAAGGAAAGCAGCATTTATCTCTGGGTGAAAAAAATAAACTACAAGCAACCATTGGCCTACTGACATCAAAGAACAGGATATTCACAAACCTGCAGAAGAGTGGAACTGGTGTCAATGAGGGCTTGGATAGGAAAGGAGACAGGATCAGATGGCAAGATCTGGAGTCTGCATTTAAGAGTCGAGTGGGAACAGGTTTGACTGTAAATTTAACCCACAAAGATTTAGATAGTTTTTTCGAAGATTCGAAAACAATGATTACTCACAGATTAAAAAATGCTTTAAAAAGTTTCGTTGGGGGTTTAAAAACGAATGTTATTCTTGCCGCAAAATTCAGTGCTATAGAAGAGGGTCGGGAAATTGAAGCAATAAAATTCTTCAATACTAAAAATGAACTAATTTTAGAATCAACAGAAATAAATGAATGGTTTGAGAGTAAAGTCAGAGAGCAACTTTTAGCCAAAGTAGAGGAATTTTAGCAAACAAAGTCTGGATATAAATTGAAAGAAATAATAAATTTAAATGTAAATATAAATAAGTATGCACCTTTTTCAGTAGGCTCATCAACTTTTGTGAGATTACCTAAATTTATTAGAGACAAAAAAGCAGTTGTAAATGTTGAGAACAGTGATGAGTACTGTTTTCTCTGGTCCGTAATGGCCGCTCCTTGCCCTGCTGACAACCACATATATCGCGTCACTTCCTATCCACATTTTGATACACCCTTGAAACATGATGGAATCAACTTTCCCATCACTTTTGAAAATATAAAAAAATTCGAGAAAATAAATGAATTGCGCATAAATGTTTACGGTATAGACCATGATGAAAATAGGAAAAAAGATGAGATTGTCCCTCTGTATATAAGCAATGAAAAATCGAGATGTCCTACAATTCACTTGTTAATGCTTGAAAATACTGATTTTGATGGCAGCGAAAGTAATCCAGTGTATCACTTCGCATGGATTAAAAATCTCTCTCGATTAGTTAGTTCACAATTTTCGAAAGGAAAACGATACGTATTCTTTTGCGATAGGTGCTTGTGTCATTTCAAATTTGAAAAATCTCTAATAAAGCACAGAGTTGATTGTGAAAATTTAAATAACTGTAGAGTCATACTTCCAACAGAGAAGGAAGGTGGGAACATATTAAAATTTAAAAATCATATATACAAGGAAAATGTACCATTTGCTGTATACGCAGACATCGAATGTTTGCTGGAACCAGTTACAAATTCTCAAATAGATCAAGCGGCGTATCAAAAGCATGTTCCCACAAGTGTTGCATATTATACAAAGTGCAGTTTCGATGATTCAACTTCAGAACCTAAAGTTTATCGGGAAAAAGACTGTATTCAATGGTTTATAAACGAATTAAAAGATTTAGCAATTAAAGTGAATTCCCGTTTTCAAAATCCAGTACCAATGGAAAAATTAACATCGAAGCAAAAACAAGATTTTCTAAATGCTAAAGTATGTCACATTTGCGAAAAAGAATTTAAGAAAGATAATGTGAAACATCGTGACCACTGTCACTTCACAGGTAAGTACCGTGGTCCAGCACACGGAAGCTGCAACACCAATTACAAAGACTCTCATGTAATTCCAGTAGTTTTCCATAATTTATCTGGCTACGACTCACACTTTTTTATCAAAGAGTTAGCCAAAAGTTTTGAGGGACATGTCTCTTTACTGCCAATCAATAAAGAAAAATATATCTCATTTCCAAAAGATGTTCCAGATACTAAAGTCAAACTTAGATTTATCGATTCTTTCCGATTTATGCCAAGTAGTCTAGAGAAATTGGCCTCATATCTCAATGACAGTGAAAAAACAATTACGAGAAAATTTTGCAAAAATGACAGTGAATTCAATCTATTAACGAGAAAAGGTGCATTCCCATATGATAACATTGACAGCTGGCAAAAATTGGAAGAAGAGAGTCTACCTCCAAAAGAGGCATTCTATTCAAAATTAAACGATTGCCAAATTTCCGATGAAGATTACCAACATGCGTGTAAAGTGTGGGAAACTATTAATTTGCAAACTTTAGGGCAGTATTCAGATTTGTACCTCAAACCCGATGTACTGCTTTTAGCAGACATTTTCGAAAACTTTAGAAAAACTTGTTTTGCAACATATAAATTAGACCCTTTGCACTATTACACAGCACCGGGACTTTCTTTTGATGCAATGCTAAAATACACAGGAATTGAACTACATTTACTAACTGATGTAGAAATGTTACTATTAATTCAGAAAGCAATCAGAGGTGGTGTTTCACAATGCTCAAACAGGTTTGCAAAAGCAAACAATCGATTTATGGGAGAAGATTTTAATCCATTCGATCCCGAGTCATACATTTTTTACTTTGACATCAACAATCAGTATGTTAAAGCTATGAGTGAACATTTGCCATATCAAGATTTTGAATGGTTTGAAAATTTTGAGAATAATCCAAATTTTTTCAATGTGCCTGATGATTCACCTGAAGGTTATATTCTTGAAGTGGATCTAGAGTACCCAGAAGAGCTTCACGATTTTCACAAGGACCTTCCATTATGCCCAGAACACTTTGTGCCTCCTGGTTCAAAATGTACGATTCCAAAGTTAGTAACCAATTTGCTACCAAAGAAAAATTATGTGCTACATTACCGAAATCTAAAAATGTACTTGAAATTAGGCATGAAACTAACGAAAATTCATCGTGTACTAAAATTCAAACAAAAGGCATGGCTAAAAGACTATATTGATTTAAATACAGAACATAGAAAAAGAGCGAACAACGAATTTGAAAAGAATTTCTATAAATTAATGAACAATTCTGTCTTTGGAAAGACTATGGAAAACGTCAGGAAGCACAAAGATGTTAGGCTTGTGACAAAATGGGAGGGGAGATATGGTGCAAAAGCTCTAATTGCTAAACCAAATTTCCACAGTTGTACCATATTTGATGAGGATATGGTAATCATTGAAATGAACAAAACGAAAATTTTCTTCAATAAACCCATCTACATTGGATTCACGGTTCTTGATATATCCAAAACAATCACGTACGATTTTCATTATAACTATATTCTACCAAATTTTGGAAATTGTGCAAAATTACTATATACAGACACAGACAGTCTCATCTATCATTTCACTGTTCCCAACTTTTACGACTACATTAAACGGGATATTTATAAATTTGACACGTCAGATTATCCTCCCGATAATGTTTACGGAATTCCTCTAAAAAATAAAAAAGTATTAGGTCGCATGAAGGATGAATGCAACGGCGAAATAATCACTGATTTTGTGGGCTTGAGATAGAAATTGTATGCATATAAGGTTTTGGGTGAAGATGAAAAAAAGAGGGCTAAGGGTATCAAAGGATCAACATTAAAAACCATAACATTCGACGATTATAAGCAGACTCTCACATCTTGTCAAAATCTGATTAAAACTCAACACGTAATCCGAAGCCGAAAACACGAGGTTCACTCAATCATCCAATATAAGATTGCTCTCAGCTGGCATGACGATAAAAGAATGCTGCTCCCTGGTACCACCGACACTCTTCCATGGGGATATAAACATACAGTCTCTGAACCCATGGAAGTCGATGCATCCAATGTATAAAGTAATGAGTAATATGTAGTATTTGTATATATATGTATATGTAGTATTTGTATATACCTATGTACATTGTTACTGTACGCTACGGAAAATTGTATATATGTATAGAAATAAGCACGGTGATAAAACATGGTAAGTGATGTGGATATATGAGTGAGAGAGATAGAGATATATCGATGAGAGAGATCTAAATATATATACTGTATATAGCCTTTGATGTAACAGATATAGTCTACAGTGAATGGAATGAATCATCTTTATAATATGTATAAATTGTATATATGTGAATCAGAAGAAGGAGTCGAAAAAAAACTGTACAATTGTTTGTGAAATACAAGTTATTTCAAATAAAGAACAGAAAATTAATTGAATCTAAATTGGTGTTTTTTATTTAATGAAACCTGAAAAAATCGTTTTCTCAAACTGCTGTAGCTATCGGATGCAACCTGATCCAGCAGACGTAATCTCTCAATGCCGAGGACGATGCCAGCGATGTTCACTGACCTAACCATTCGCTTATCTACTATTCGCACTTATTATTATAAGGGCAAGGAACTCGGAAAAAACAACACACGTTTCTTTTTATTTTTTGCTTTTTTATTTATTTCCAAAAAAGCCAGTACATTATACTTAAAAATAAGTAGACTATAAATTAAATATGTAGAAAAATATTTTCTTATCTCTACAAATTAAAAACTAATCTAACAGAACTGTTCCAAAGACATCCAGTTTTTCAATAAAAGTACATTTTCAATTGCGCAATTAGAGTAATTTTCATACATATGATGAGTACATTTAATATCATTAATTGGAAACATCTCACGCAATCCCTGTAGCGAGGGACATTCCAAATCAAGCATATCAACAATTTCACACGATATTTCCACAAATTGTTGCAGCCAATTCTTTTTTTCCAATCCTTTCACATACATTTTTGTTGCATCTTTTAAAACGCTCTCGAGTATTACAGGTACTAGAGAATAGGGCAAATCACCAGAATTCCAAAGTATTCCATGATGTTTCCGCTCTGCCCAAATGTTTATAGACTTATATTTTGGTGGAACGTTGTTCCACTTGCAGGGTGGTTGAAAGAGAAAAGAATATGGCTTTTTGACTATCTCATCATAGATTGGTAATATAGACAATTCTTTTAAGACAAATTTATTGATTGGTAACTTGAAGCCCTGCATATCCACAATGTACTGCATCTTGAATGCAACTAAACTATTTGTTCGTGCTTACAGCAGTTTTATACCAACTTTTTCACCACACCACTTATTGGCTTATACTCAACTATACGATCATGCAAAATTAAGCAATATGCTGACGTTTGAGCGGGAAAATTTTCACTAGTTTGAAATTCCAAACGAACGTCAGCTGGACCGTATTTCAGTGACTCATTTTGTTTAGAACAGTCAATTACTACTAGAGGTGCATACTGTATAAATTCTCCCCTCGATAGCAATGGTTGCGGTTCTTTACCATAGTAATTAGCTTGAAAGTTTGTATACATTTCATAAAGAAGAGCGTACTGATTTCGATTAATATCAAGATTCAAATTACTATAAGGATAACACTGATCATTCAAAAGTAGTTTGACATTAGTCAGATTGCAATGATCAAAGTTGCTAGAACTTCTAATAGTATTATTTTTTCTGTTTGTTTGAAATCCAAGTATGACAAATCTCGGTTTTTCCAATTGTGTTAAGGTTTTTACTGTCCAAACATGGTTTGAAGTAGTTGGAAGTAGAGGATATTCATACAGTTCCCAATTTCGAAAACTTATTGGAATAGGTGGATCTTTTTCAATATATTTTAGCAACTGAAATTTTCGTGAATCTAACAGTCTAACGCTAGGCAATAACCACTCTATTTTATTAATTTCAATTTTATACTGCTCAATGGGGGCTGCTGTCAAGATGGCATTTGCATCACTTTTCGATCTTGTCAAAATAAGTTCATGCTTAGCATTGACAATGATTTTGTGATAATCTTCAGCAAAACCAAATATCATGTTAAGCGGTATGGCTACATCAAAGTAACCAGTAGCGATGGTTAGTGATTGATTATTATCATTTATTTCAAGCCAACCAGTATTCTGTATGTAACGTGATTGCCCAGGATTTAGAGATACATAATTTTTCATGAGACTAGTGAGGCCAACGTTTTTATTTCTATCAATTTCTATTGCATTGATTTCGTATCTTGCTTCTTCAAACAAATGACAGATGGCATTAGAAACTAAAACTGTGTTTGTCACTGGTGCTCCATCAGTTCTTACAATTCTTCCATGTACATGAAGTGAGCTTTTGCTTGGCAGGAGACAATGGTCCTGATTTTTTGGTTCTGAATATTGTTTGGTTTAACATGAATTTCAATGCCCTTTTTTACTAAAGCATTCTGTAAATAGCGCTTGATGTCACTTATTTCATAACTTCCTCTAGGTATTTCAATTATTTCATTACCCACATAAAATTTATTTTGGCCAATGTCTACATTGGGTATCGAATTGAAAGTTAGAAATTCAGCCAGTCCAAGTGCGTAATTTTTATAAGGAGACAACTCAATCGGTGGAAAATAGTGAGCTTCCAGGATTGGAGAAGTTCCCGATAATGTTAGTGTTAATGAATCATCCATGATGACAGCTAGCGTTCAACTACTTGAAATTGCAAATATCAGCACTTATATAGATTAAACGTACCTTTAGAATTTAATTGATTGCATAGAAATTGCAAACATAAATGTCCACACATGAACGTATTGTAATTTTGATATCTCTCGTGATTATACTTTATGCTACCAACACCGAAATACTTGAAGAGATCCGAAGGTGGCCGAAGATTACCGAAGCTATCGAAATACATTATTTTATCATCAATCTTTTTATAAGCACACCAATGTGTTCCTGGTCCTTTTTTATCATCAAGATTAACAATAGCACATTCATATTTACGCGGTCCACCCTTTGGTAATCCATTTCGCATAAAAACACCTCGAAAATACGGAATCTTCAAAGATTTTGCAAATTTAAGTAAATCTGCATCAGTTAAGGCTCGATGAGGTAGCTTCACTTTGATTTTTTTGACTTGCATTTAAGTCCTGCTCCTTGTTTATATGGCTTTAGATGAAGCCCTAATCCTTGTCTATATGGCTTCAAGTAAAGACCTTTTCCTAAAGAAATGGCTTCCATCGCTTCATTATGCCGTTTATTCTCTGAAAGTTGTTGTTTTGCCGAATTTGCATCATTCACAGCTTTAGCTATTCCTGCAGCTCCACCAGGTAGCGCCCCGGCAGCACTGAGACCCGAAAAAACGGGTATGAGAAAGGGTAAAATTCCTCCTACTTTGGCCGGTACAGGTAGAATACGAGGTTTATTCACATTTCTTCTTCCACCAGCCTTCATGACAGCTGCGCGTGCGCCTCTGAGTGCAGATTTAATGGCAGTTTGCGCATTATTACTTGAAACCATGGACTTTTTAGCTGCAGCGACAATTTTCCTCAGTGTAGTGCTAGGTTTTTTATTCTTGAGACCCATCCCCAATTTTGATTTCATCTTCATCGCGTTTGTTATTCCCCAAGCAGCCGCCTTTTCACCTATGCCTGCGTCCTGAGCCAAGACACGTTTCCAAGCCTTCTCAGCTAGTACACTGTCAGCTGAGTTTCTGGCGTCTATATTTTCTCTATTTTGTGAGTAGGCTATATCGTGCTCTTTGCAAGCTTCGTCCAGTGGATTGATTCCTGGATCACCTCGTGCTAATCGTTTTGCCAGTTTAGTACCTGGTCCACAGTACTGGTAACCCGGCCAGTGCAACTCAAATGGTAAATTGTTGATGATTCTGTTGAGCAAACCTCTCCCACGCCATGCCTGCTTCACGGTTCGTTTACAACTGACTCGCTTGCCTCTGTGAACGATCATATCTATGCAAGGGATACATTCAGACTGAAGGGCCAACCTATATAACCAGGATATTTATAGGCTTTCCAGTCAGTCTTTGTCAAGATGCAGTTTGAAGCACAACCTGTGAAACTACCTATCCAGAATTTTGATTCGCTTGTTCAAAACGAGAATAGGGAAAAACGACATGGGCATTTGCTGCCAAACAGTGTACGAGCAATATTCTGTGGACCTTCCAACTGTGGAAAGACAAATGCTTTGCTGGCTCTACTGATACATCCAAATGGACTCAGATTTGAAAATATTTACATCTACTCAAAATGGCTAAAACAGCCAAAGTATGAATTTTTGGAAAAAGTCCTTCAATCTGTAGATGACGTTGAGTATTATCCTTTCAATGAGCATGAAGAGGTTATAATGCCCAGTGAAGCGAAACCAAATTCAGTCATTGTATTCGATGACGTGGCTTGTGAGAAACAAGATAACATGAGAGCATTTTTTTCCATGTGTAGACACAAGGATGTCGACTGTTTTTACTTGAGCCAGACATATGCACATATTCCTAAACATCTTGTACGCGATAATGTTAATTTACTTGTTGTATTCAAGCAGGATGACATGAATCTAAAGCATATTTATGACGATCATGTGAATACTGATATGACTTATTTGCAATTTAAGCATATGTGTTTAGCTTGCTGGAATCAAGACAAGTATGGATTCGTTGTAATTGACAAGGATAGGAATCTTAACCAAGGTAGATATAGGAAAGGTTTTGATTGTTTTATAAATCTTGAAAAGTAATATATACATATGTTGTGATCAATATAGAAACAGTCGCACCTTAGACGTTGATTTATCAACATGTCTTCACGTGAAGAGAATTTTCAAAAGCAAAAAGATATTTTGTGTCAAATTGCTAGAGCTAGCGAATCAATTCGACGAAAGCATAGGTTAATAAAGTTGGGCAAAGAAACAGTTGAGCGCACATTAAGCGACACTTTTAAGCCCATTGTTAATCCACTAGAGAAAATTGTTGGTGGTCTCAAGAATATGAAAAAAGTTGAGCCAATTAAAAAGAGAGAAGACGAGGCGGCAAAGAGTAAAGTTGAAGAAAGTATTGATGATGATTTGTCATATAAATCAATTTATGATGAAGCAAACGAGACTGATGAAGCAGACGGGACTGAAGATTCCAGTAACTTGGAGCTGTCAGCTCGTAGTGAAGCGGAAAATGCCTCAGAAATACCTACATCTTCATGGATGGATGATGATGCAAACAAGTATCTCATATTGTTGGGTGAAAGAAGTAGAGAACTTGATAATGTGTATGGAGTCAGAAAATTAATGAGAGATAGATTAATGATTGGAGATTCTCCGAATAATTTCAGCCAGAACTATATTCATGTGGGTAATTTGAATTTTCCCAAAAGTAAAGGCTTGCTTGAACTTTTATTCAAAAAAGCTCCCGAAGAGCCCTCTATCATACCCAGTGATCTTGAAAATTATAAGCAAATTATCATTGCAACAAACGCGTATAAAAAGAATTATAAACAAGATGGCGAAATTCGTGACAATAAAACCATTAAATATAAAAATTTTATAAAGAAATTGATTCCCGCAGCCAAAAATACAGAGAGACGGAGTAAAAACAGGAAATCATTATCAGAGCAGAGAGTACTAGTCGTGGCCCACCTGGACTCGGCTTCAAAGTCACATCTGAAAGAGATTATGATATTAATAATAAAAGGCTGTGTAAAGTGGCTGATGCTCAAGAGCAGAATGATGCTGTTAATCTGAATATGGCGCAAAATATGATACGGCGTGAACTTCAGACTATCTACGATGTTATAGCTTCCTTGCGAACTGAAGTAGTCAACAATAATATGATGATTGAAAGTTTGGAAAATTCCACAGATAAACATTTTAAAAATGCGAAAATTGATGTTGAATCAATTCAAAAACTGGTGTATCGGAATTCAGAGCTCATTAGTCAAGTAGACACTAGACTGAACGCACTCAAAAATGGACGTTAAAAAGCAGCAGTTGGTGAAGGAGCTGCACAAGCCAGCTAGAAGAAATTACCAACGTCGACATTTCGATATCCGTGGCATTGATGAGACCTGGCAAGCTGATCTGGTTAAAATGCAACCATATGAGAGAGTAAACAAAGGATACAAGTACATCTTAACTGTAATTGACATATTTTCAAAATTTGCTTGGGCTGTTCCCGTTAAATCGAAGAAGGGCGAAGATGTAGCTGCAGCCATGGAATCTGTACTTGATAAAGGACGCGTACCAAAAAATTTACATGTTGATAGAGGTAAAGAATTTTACAACTCGCATTTTGAAAATCTTATGAAGCGATATAAGATAAATTTGTACTCGACATTTAGTAATTTAAAAGCATCAATTTGCGAGCGATTTAATCGTACGTTAAAAAATAAAATGTGGATGCAATTTAGCTTGCAGGGTAATTATAAGTGGATAGATATTTTGAAAGATTTAATTTTGTCTTACAACGATGCTAAACATCAGACTATTAGAATGAGGCCAAACGAAGTTACTAAGCAGAATGAGAAAAAATTGTTGTTCGATGTTTACAAAAAAGATGGCAGTGTGAAACAAGCAGTTAAGAAAACGAAATTTAAAGTTGGCGGTAGAGTACGTATAAGTAAGTTTAAGCATGTTTTTGAGAAAGGCTACACACCGAATTGGACAACTGAAATATTTACTATAAGTCATGTTAAGAATACCGAACCTGTGACGTATATGCTTAAAGATTATCAAGATAAAGCTATTGCAGGTAGTTTTTATGAACAAGAACTTGGCAAAGTTAGGCATCCAGACATTTATCTTGTGGAAAAAGTACTGAAAAAGCGGGGAAATAAGCGATTTGTAAAATGGCTAGGTTTCGACGACTCTCACAATAGTTGGATAGATAAATCTAGTTTATAAGTATCTTTTGTATTAATATTAAGTTTTTGTGAATAAAGTTGGTTATTTTCAAACATATATATCTCTATTTGCTTACACATCTACCTACCCTTAATCTAGTAAATGAAAAGGCGAATTTGGTTCAAATTATATATTTATTCAGATTCTCATACTAATAAAATACATAGAAATTTTAATGTATAAAGGTACCATTCACACATCTGAGTTCTGGTAATTTCTCAATCACTTCTTCACACACATTTTGATTGTAGAATGTAATCATTTCAAGAAACATAATTTCAAATCGCATGAGATTAGTGAATATAAGTTTTTTCATTGCCTTATTCTTTAAACTTGTATCATTTTTGTGTATATAAGATTTTACACTTTGCACACAAGGTGATTTCACATTGCGCCAAATACCTTCAGCGATGGTTTCAATGATGACATCCTTTGTAGGTTGAAACAGCATAAGACTCTGTTCCAGAAGATACCGGTCGATACAAAGACTGACTTCCCTGAGAACAGCAAACGTTGTTTCTCGTAGTACAAACGGATAATATTTTTCGTTTTCTTGATTCTGCTCCAAAGCCACTATATAATCTCCAAAAGATGTAGTCATGTGTATACGGAAATTTCCACAGTCGATTCATTGCAGCTTCTCTTGGCCATCAAAGAACAGTGAAATGAGGTTAAAGTAACTTCTGAATAATTTCCACTCTTCAAGATTCAAGGTTATACTTGCACGAGGATGACTGGCTAGCAGTTTCACTGATGAGGCGAGCTTTCCGTCTTTTTTAAACTCAGCACCGATGATAATTTGCTTTGTGAATGATGAATTCAGATTGTATATGGTGGAATGTAGTATTTGATTTCGAGGTGTATAAGACATGTTGATCTCACTGAAGGCTTGCAGGCACTGATCGATAATTGAAAACTGCACACTTTATGTATTTTTCTTCAGAAATTCGATGGAATTGTAACATCCACCCAAATACCGCATGCCTAGATCACCATCTTCACATGATTTTTTCATTCCCAACAGCAGATTTTCATCTTCATTAAGCAGATTGACCATCCTCGCTGGTAGAAAAACGGAAAATTTGTTCTCCACAGTGACTATGAACCGCACTCCAAACTGTGTTGTTGCTTTCTTGATGTTTGTGATTTCGTAGTTTTAAATTTTCTCGTTAGATTTTGTAAATCTGTTCGCACTTGTATCGCTTGTTTTAGTTCTGGAATGTTCTTCAGAAATAAGTTTAAACGACTTTTCAGCTCTTGTCGCTTTTCTTCTTCACAATCTGATATCTGCTCACAAACTGATGAAAGAGAAGAGCTGGCCTCCTTTTATAGACGCTTACCCCCTCTACCAAATTTCAGAAGACGTTGCACAATATTGTCCGATATTGCATCATATGATGCAACAAAGTTCTGGAAGATTCTACATTATAATCCACACGTATGGAATATAATTTTTGCAACGCAAAATGTAATGCGTCATTAGAATAACCTTGAACTTCTTTACGAAAATTCTTTCCAGAAATTGCGCAGTATAATTTGATACAGTCATCAAGAATGTTCTCTAATAGTAATATATCTACCTCTTTGAGTTATAGAAGGTTCCAGACTGCAGAAGAATGTTTCTCACGAATTATTTGCGCACTGAATAAAGACAGGAATTTTTAGTTGAATATGTTATCTATAAGGAAGCAATAAATCAAATTTATAGACAAAACAAGATGTCATGCATAGCCCTCGGTATCAAATTTCATCTGTACACCTGCACCTTTTTGCGTATTAAATAAATATGTTATCTCTAAGGAAGCAATAAATCATCCTTGTTTTTCTTGCAATAACTATATTACGCAGTAGAAATTGACAGGACAAAGCAAAATGTAACCTTGAAAGTATTTACGCGAAAAATGCTTGAGATAAGAAATAACCTTGAACCTGTTGTTACATAAATTTAGCTGGCACAACTGCGCAATATTATCTGTGACGTCATCAAGGTCCCACCGAGAATGTTCTAGAAGCTTAGCATGGACATGAACCACTACAGGTTAGAAGCTTCTCGATGTCGGTAAGGTAGGAATCTTGGTCCAGAACCCGCCTTACTCATCTACTATAGTTTACTTAGATTTCTGGAAACATTCAATAATGTCGTGGTATATTATACTGAGGTTGTCAGTGTCGGATCTAAAATTGACAGCATCCTCATTTTTACAATCTTAATTATTTCTAAGATTTTCCTTTTGTGGTAAGCGTTACCTAATTCACATTTTTTCAGAAAAAAAGTTACTGTCAAAGGTTGGATTTATTAGAGTTATTATACATCTGCATGAATATACCATAAATAAATCAACGAAAAGAGTGTGTATTCAATTAAAGTCTTAAAATAATTTTTTTTTTAGACAATAATTATACTTAAGAGAAATTTGGAAAAAGAATTTTTTAAATTAAATGATAAATGTGTAAGAGTTCCATTTCTACTTTTCAAATTTATAATAAGTGTGAGTCAAGATGAATTGTATGGAATTTTGGAAATAACTAAGGATTTTAAATACTACATATTTTGAGTTACATTTTTGTTGAAATTTTGAAAAATTGAGTTACATTATTGTTAGAATTTGGAAAATATTTTAAAAATTGCAGCAGAGCCACATTGTTGTGGAACTAAAGAAATTGGTAAATTTCATAGCTTACTTAAATTTCTGGAAAGATTCAATAATGTCGTGGTATATTATACTGAGGTTGTCAGTGTCGTGTTTACATAAAGCTGTACTAGTTTTTTTATTCTTTTGCCTTGTGCGGTGTTCTGAGATTCTAGTCTTAAGAGGACGTTTTGTTTGACCGATATAGATCATATGACAGTCTTTGCAATAAATTCCATAAATAGGGTTAGTTTTTTCGAATTTTGGTACTTGATCTTTAATCGGTGGTAAAAGAATATCAGAAAGTTTATTTTTAATTGTAAAGACAAGAGAGATATTTAATTTCTTACATATTCTTATCATTGGAAGATCAAGGTCTTTTTCATATGGTAAAATTAAAACTTTAGAGTAGTCTATAGGTTTTTTGTTATTCTGGGTATTAACTTGTAAATTTTTTTAATTTTCTAAGTGTTGAAGTCTTTTTTTATATTATTCATAATAAAATTATGAGGATGGTTATTGTTGATCAAAATCTCATAAATGAAACTAATATGAAACTAATACATTCTATGGGATTCAACCTGGTGTCCCAAACTCATCGTTAAGACACCTCCTTTGAGACCTGGTGCCATTCAGCTCTTGGCACGGCGATCACATCGTAGCTTGGGAGCACGAGAACTCGCGCACTCGATATTCCAGGACGCTTTGCTATTACATTCTTCAATGATTTTCACCAAAAGGGTTCATTATTTCAATATCACC
The DNA here is from genome assembly GCA_932195095.1 of Andricus curvator. Taxonomy (NCBI): domain Eukaryota; kingdom Metazoa; phylum Arthropoda; class Insecta; order Hymenoptera; family Cynipidae; genus Andricus; species Andricus curvator. Next base: position 10,203 of record CAKNYM010029515.1, on the reverse strand, counting down.
GATATTCATGCTTGCATTTTGAACGCTTCTTATAACTTTTATGGATGGGTATTTGACGTTTTCCTGATGACGCGCGTATACATGTACCATTCAACCTCCATGTCGTTTTGACCATATTCTTCATTGAATGCAACCCACAATTGATGAAACAAATAAAACCTGATTCATTCGTATTCTGATTACGTTGTAGAACTTGGTCCTCCTCCTCTTCTTCAACTCTCAGAGAAGTATCTTGTATATACGCTGGTGACATACCTACTTGGTAAGTTCCATACTTGAATTCTCGCAGGTATTCCAGTGTTAATCTGAGGAACAACTGTGGATGTGCTGGGGTTAATATCACCCATCTTGCCCGTTTGTGTGCAAGATTTTCCGCCTCTACTCTTGCTTGGGCGAGATTTACATGCCGAGATTTTCCTAGCATTTCCTCAGCTAAAGTTTCATTTGCGTACGTCATTGTAATAGGCCCATGCTATTTATTACTAATAGCTCCAGCGATGAGAAGAAAATCACGAAGATTAGGGATGTGAGATGTAGGGATTGTATTGGAGAACAACTTGAAAATACTTTTCATGTGACTATTTTGAGCTTCTACTATCCATCTCGTTTTTGTGATTATACGAGACTCATTTGCTTCTTCAGTCGAGAATTGATTCTGATTAGTCCTCAAGAGAGGTGGTATCCTACAATCTATCCCAATTCTCTGAAGGGCTGGAATGGCATCTCGATACCCTCGGTCAAGGATGAAAATGTCTTGCGGTTGAAACTAACTCTTCTCTTCAGTATTATATAATCGATTTGAAAAGTCAGTGACATGCCTATCTATGTACTCATATCTGTTGATGAATCGAAATACGATATTTTCTTCAACACATCTTGACATCAGTGATTGCCTGACTATATAAACTGCAAGGCTGGTGGCTTGCCTGGTAGGATATTGACACACCACAGACAAGAATTCATCACTAAGTCTTTGCCACAATTTTCAAATGAAAGACAGAAGATAAATCTTACGTAGCAATGTACACCCTGTACCTCAATAGGATCACAGTAGGCGAAAACATCATTATACTGTGCTTTGGATACAGGAGAAATCACTGTTAACTCATCTTCTGTCAAACTATTTTCATCTGCATACCTGAACTGAGCACCAGAGGCTGCTTCTTCACGAAGTGCTTGTAAAAATGACTAAATTTCTTTACCTTGCAAGATGTAGGGTTGATTGACATACTTCAGGCCATCAAGTATCCCTTCTAGTAGAAAACCTCTCTCATCTAAATGACGATTACAACATACACGCTTTATTTCGTCTCATTTGAATGATTTCTCCTTTAGGAACATTCTCATCACCAACGAGTCGCACCATTACACATGGTATCAAAGCAGTATTGCAGATGAAGCAAGGTATTCGACTTTTGTGAGCCATACTAGACAAACTATCGAAAAGTTCGGTTTTAAGAAAGTAACAACTCTTTTTCATACAATTACCAACACACGAAGAATTTTATTGAACTAAAAAGGTTCTCGATAAACTTCATCTGATGTACATACAAATGCGATGTTGTTTCACAATAGAAGTATACGTACGATAATCATAGCACTATTTTTATCATATAAGACCTTAATTAAAGCTCCTGGATTGGCATTTTCCTTCGCCACTCGTTTCTATTTAAAACCCAAAGATATACATACTATAATATCCGTAGCTGTGGTTTCTAGTTAATTTGTTTAAAAAATAAATGCTATGATTTCACGGATATTGTAGCATATCAATCTTGTACATTAGATTCATCGAGAACACACCTAGCTCGACATAATTATTCTTGTTTAGGTATTTATATGAAAAAGCGTAGTTACTTCCTTAAAACGGAAAAATTCTCGATAGCCCTCGTAGATTTTTTCTGATATTGCTCACACTTATTCACCAACATAGGAGACAAAAGTTTTTTATTTTGGGGTACTACTGCGCCTGTAAAGTTGGGGCTAGAACTCTAGAAACGTGTACACACGTGATATCAATTTTTTGGTACATGGGATACGTGCATCATCGCGAGAACGTTAAATATCTATACATACAAGTTTTACGAACTATTCATGAGGCGAGCATAGATAACGGCGATATTGAAACAATTGACCTTTTGATGACAATAATTGAAAAATGTTTGCGGCTAGGGAAGTTGAAGTGATTGATTGGGCGATGTTACACATATATTCACCCTTTCATAATACATTAAGACTCAATCACACATTCACAACTTCAAAAGGGTTCAGATTTCCGTACCACCCACGTTGCTGATCCCGGGTAGCACTCAGCATGGGAAACGACACATATTATATATACAATACAAAGGTATATAACTACTACCCCCTCACTTCAACCTACACTTCAACCCCTCTTCTTCATTTTTAATCGCTCTCATCAAAACCCTCTCTTTCTGCTGAGACTTTTACTTACTCACCCATTTAATACATATCCCACAACCCTTAATAACACCATACTAACCCCCTGACCCTCACACATAACAATCTTTTTCAACATAGTCAACCATATACACTAATTTCCTCTCTTCATACAAGCACTTGCACTGAAAGACACACAAAAAAATCTCTCAACAATCCCCCCTCCACATTTACGCACATCAGCCTCCCCCTACTCACTCTCCTACACCGTTAGACACTCTTTCATTTACAGTTATACTCTCTGACTCATCATCACACAACGAATACCTCCCATATACACACGCACACGCCCACACACGATCTCTCTTGTTTATACACAAACACAGGCATAACACCACAGTTGTGAAGAAGTATATACTTGTAGGTATCGGTCACCACAAGCACGAGAAAAATACACAGTACTACCTTCTGGAGCTTCTCATACCTGAACATGATCATTTTCTTTAGTTCAACAACAATGTGGATCTGCTGCAATTTTTTACAATTTTTCAAAATTGTAACAATAATGTAATTCTCAATTTAGTTTATGTATTTATATGTTCATACAGATGTCTAATAACTTCAATAACTCCAACCTTCGACAGTAAACTTTTTTCTGAAGAAATGTTTAATAAGTAACACTATTACACACTATTACACTATTACACGTTATAGCACTTCAGACTTCCATGCAGGAGGTCTGGGGTTCGATCCCTCAGCCGGGTACCAATGGAAATTTTTCTATTTACTTCTACCGGGGCTTCAGTGGTTCAGAACCCACCTCAAACTGTAGGTCCCCTCAGAAAAAGCTGATGCCTTACCAAGGATAAATGGGCTCTTTCGAGGGCATAACCTTGGGGGTCGAAGCCGAATTTGAGAAGACTCGAAAATAAGTCAGCGATCTCCTTGCGTAGAGGCAGGCCCTCTCGAGGGACCTCGGTTTGGTGGTCACTGGTTGTCTTTAAATAATGAACGCACACACATACACTTACATAACACACCAGGACAGAGCTTCGAATCTGTGCATCTAACTGATGACCTCAGAGGGATCGCTCCGTCCACCCTAGTCTGGCCGTATCCCCTCTCTGCGGCCTGCTAAGGGAGGCTGCCGAATGGCAGAGTGGGTGAGGATCTCTTTGCCTGATCAACAAAGTAGGACGTAATTTAATGTGCGATAAGTATGCCTGGCACCTGAGAGGTATAATCTTAGAACCCACCACATTGTTTTAAGAAACAATTGATGTATTAGGGTTAGTAATAACACTTTTGTTACTATATATTCTCATACTTGTTACAGTCCCAAAGAGGCCATAATACCATGGTGAAATGTATTGACGTTTTCATAAATAAAGACTTCTGTATTTTATAACCTTCATTTGCAAGACCGAAGGCCAAAACCACTACAACGTTATTCTTCATATTTTTTAAATTAAGAAAAATTAAGAAATCGTTAAAAACAGATGGTCTCTCAATTCTGGATGGTGGTGTATGGTGTATCTAGAAACGTTTTCGTTCACATCGCACGAAATAGATCAGCTCATCTTCCATACAACATTTTTATTTCAGTAGATAAAAATGCAGTGCATAATAACAAAAACAAGTTAATTGATTTTGATACGACAATATGAATGCATTTTTAACAAAAATCTAAAGGCTTAAATATAGTCCTTATTTCGATTCAAGGGTATTAAAAAGCTGATAGTGTTTCGAGGTAGGCAGTCTCCCTTGGCTGCTATGGCCGGTCCATCTGCAAAAAACTTAGTAACGAATTTCGCTGATGCCGAGGGTACGCCCAAACATTTTTTGGCTAATTTAACCATTGAAGGGTACATCAATTCGTGATTTTTCCACAATTCTAGATGAATCACGTCGTAGTTGATTTCGATTTCAGCTAAATTCATATGATACTGCATTTGAGAACTCGTTTTTCTTGATGTATTGTTGAGGAGGAAGTCAATGGATGTTTTTTTACTATTTGAATCTGCCGTTTCTTTAGTTAACATATCCGCAACCATTTTTTGAACCTTTCGGAAAACTTGTTGTCTCTCTTCATCTGTAAATTCAGCATGTAATAACTTATGTCTAGCATCAAATAATTTGGAAATCTGATGAACAGAAACTGCATCTCATTGATCATTGTCCATTTTAAATGCCTATCTTAAATTATGTACAACTTCTTTCTTGAATTGTTTAACAGATTTATCATCTGATAATTCAGTTATCACGTAATTCCATAAGAGGCCTCCAATGATTCGTCGAAGAAATTGTAACTTCTAAATGAGTGCAAAGTAACCTTACAGTAACCTTGTAGCTTAACCTTATAGGTTAACTTATAGAGTAACCTTAAAGCCATACCCGCGTGCCAAAAATATGCCAAGGCACTTGCGAGGTGGATGCAGAAAGCTGTCATCGTTGGGTCGCTCCGTGGCCTTAAGATACACAAGGGTTTGGCTGGCCTGTCGTTGTGATTTCGTCGTGCCCTGCGGCCACCCATCTCACGGTCGTGAGACGTTGTCATAGGTGTGATTTACCGCGGTTCTACTGAGAGTTTGTGTCATTTTTAGTTCGCAGTGGCTCCCAGTGAGACCATGCGGTGGTTGTTTAACCCTTTTTTTGAATTATATAT
>CAKNYM010029513.1:796-21666 GCA_932195095.1 Andricus curvator | reverse complement strand
GTATGTTCTGCTTCCTGTACACGACTTTTGAGCACCAAAGGTGTTAGCAGCCCTATGCATCGCCCGTGTATTTCGGTTAGTTCCAACTGCTTCTTAGCGTAAGCTGAGTTGTAGGTGGCGCTGGGTGGCATGTAAACCTGAATTTGTCAACAAATACATGTCAGATGTATAGGCAGGCTCCTTTTTTATCTAATAGCAAGTTTTTTGAAAAATGATTTTAATTCGAAATTATGGGGAAAATTAAGAACGAAAAAGACCCTCCAAAAGAAAAGAAAATCAAAAACACGGGAATAGTTGAAAAGAAAAGAAAAGACGCAAACCGGTGTATAGCTCCAGGATGTACTTCGGGTTATGATTCTAATCCTACGAAAGTTAGTGTTTTTCCTGTGCCAAAAGGTGAAGAAAATGTAAAACTATGGCAGAAAGCAATAAGACGCGACGCTTTAATTTTAAAACCGGGGTATAAAGTGTGTGAGTTACATTTTGCTCCGAAAGATATTTTGTTGGAAAAAGAAATAAAAGCGGCTGATGGAAGAACTTTCTCGGAGTAGTAAGTTTATTGTATTTATTTATAATTTAAAAACTTATACAGTTTATTTTCTTTAGTTTTTTTCACATAAACTTATTTTGAAGTAAAGTATATATTGAATTTCTAATTTTATTTTTTAATTAGATTTAGAGGTTAAGTATGTATTTTATACGCGGTGTTTATTTTTACTTATATATTTTGTTAATTTAAATTGAACAAATATATAAATAAAAATAGACACTACATATTAAGCATCTAAATGCAATTTAATAAGAAAATTAGAAATACAATATTTAGTTTCCGTAAAAATAATTTTAAATTTAAACAAAAAAACTAAATATTGTATTTCGAATTTTATTATTAGATTGGATTTAGAGGCTGAACACGTAGTGTCCATTTTAATTTATACATTTTTTCAATTCAAATTGATATAACGTATTGAGCCTCTCAATCTAATTTAAGAAGCTAATAATAAAATTTGAAATACAATATTTAGTTGTTTTTCTTTAATTTAAAATTATCTTAAAGTTAACTAAATATTGTATTTCTAATTTTATTATTAAATTTGATTTAGAGGCTGAATACGTAGTGCCTATTTTAATTTATACAATTTTTAAATTTAAATTGACACAACGTATTCAGCCTCTAAATCTAATTCAATAATAAATTTAGAAATACAATATTTATTTTTTTTTTAAATTAAAAATTATCTTAAAATAAACTAAATATTGCATTTATAATTTTATTATTAAACTTGATTTAGAGGCTGAATACGTAGTGTGCATTTTAATTTATACCTTTTTTCAATTCCAATTGACATAACGTATTCAGCCTCTAAATCTAATTTAATAATCTAATAATAAAATTCGGAATACAATATTTAGTTGTTTTTCTTTAACTTAAAATTATCTTAAAGTTACCTAAATATTGTATTTCTAATTTTATTATTAAATTTGGTTTAGAGGCTGAATACGTAGTGTCTATTTTAATTTATACAATTTTTCAATTAAATTGACACTACGTATTCAGCCTCTAAATCTAATTTAATAACCTAATAATAAAGTTCGAAATACAATATTTAGTTGTTTTTCTTTAATTTAAAATTATGTTAAGTTAACTAAATATTCTATCTTTAGTTGTATTATTAAATTAGATGTAGAGGCCGAATACGTCTTTTTTTTTGTTTATATATTTTTTCAATTTGAAGTGACACTACGTATTCAGCCTTTAAATCCAATCTAATAATAAAATTCGAAATAGAATATTTAGTTTTTTCTAAATTTAAAATTATGTTTACTGGAAACTAAATATTGTATTTCTAATTTTCTTATTAAATTGCATTTAGATGCTTAATATGTAGTGTCTATTTTTATTTATATATTTGTTCAATTTAAAATGACATAATATATAAGTAAAAATAAATACCGCGTATAAAATACATACTTAACCTCTAAATCTAATTTAAAAATAAAATTAGATACAATAAACTTACTACTCCGAGAACAGTTCTTCCATCAGCCGCTTTTATTTCTCTTTCCAACAAAATATCTTTCGGAGCAAAATGTAACTCACACACTTTATACCCCGGTTTTAAAATTAAAGCGTCGCGTCTTATTGCTTTCTGCCATAGTTTTACATTTTCTTCACCTTTTGGCACAGGAAAAACACTAACTTTCGTAGGATTAGAATCATAACCCGAAGTACATCCTGGAGCTATACACCGGTTTCCGTCTTTTCTTTTCTTTTCAACTATTTCGGTGTTTTTGATTTTCTTTTCTTTTGGAGGGTCTTTTTCGTTCTTAATTTCCCCCATAATTTCGAATTAAAATCATTTGTCAAAAAACTTGCTATTAGATAAAAATGGTAAAAAAAGGAGCCTGCCAATACATCTGACATGTATTTGTTGACAAATTCAGGTTTACATGCCACCCAGCGCCACCTACAACTCAGCTTACGCTAAGAAGCTACGTGAACTAACGTCAATGCATAGGGCTGGGTGTTAGTGATGTTAGGCCATGTGTAGTGTCGCTGGAATCAAATGGAAGGCCAAGCTCCTCTGCGGCCCTATCTGCGGCACGATATAGAAACGCCGCAGCATTGACGACTTCATGTTGATGTACTAGTCGCATAAGAAAATGTGTGCTATTTAGAACTGAGCAGGCTGTAGCCAGAACCGTTCTGCGATGAAGACACTGTAAGCTCAGCAAGCCTCTACCCCCTTTATCTCTAGGGAGGTATATTCGAGGTACGGAAGATCTAGGATGATGACTTCGATGGATTGTCATCATCTTGCGTGTGCTTCGGTCAAGTTGCTTCAACTCATCGACGTTCCATTTTACTGCACCAAACGTGTAGAGCAGTATAGGAACGGCCAGCATATTGGTCGCCTGGATCTTATTCTTTCCAGATAATTCGGAAGCCCAAATTTTTCTGAGAATTTGGCGATACCTTTTTCCAAGGGCCGTTTTTAACGCAAGCACATCATGGGTTTCCGCTTGCGGTATTCCAAGATATGTATATGTTTCTCCAATACCAAGATGTTGAATGGTATTTCCGCCGATGAGTTGAACATCCTGATCGTGACCCGATGATGTAGTTTCTAGTCTTCCTTTGTATAGGTGGAAGCAGGCACACTTGGCCAGGTCAAGGGGCATGCCAATCGCTTTAAAGTACCTATTTAACGTCGCCACAAGGATGTTAAGGTCCTCTTTTGAAGAGACAACGAGTTTAGGGTTGTCCATGTATAAAAAGTGGTTTACCTCATATTCTCTTCTGTTTGGCGAGCCACATAGGTATCCAGCGCTTTTCCTTCAGAGAGGTCTTCCTCCTTGGAAGACCCTCCTTTTATATGTGACGTAGCCGGTAGTACTTGTTTTTTGTCAGACGTTATGACAAATCTTATCCGCCACAAGAGCATAAGCTCTTTCATGCTTCTCACTATTCTTGGATGCACATCCAGGCACTCAAGGAGCTTGATAAGTAGCTCATGGTTCGTGTTATCGAATGCCTTACGGTAGTCAATCCAAGGCATGGACAGATTGCGTCGATAACTGATCTGAGTCCTGGGTAATACACCTCTGTATTAACAGGTTCTCCCTGCGACCTGCCATTCCTCTCTTGTATCCACGTTGTTCAACTATTGCACTCCATACCGGCTCGATAGATGCTAATATCCTCTCTTTGAGGATACCAGTGAATAGCTTTAGCTGGTGTTTGAACAAGCGATGAGCCTGTAGTTCTTTGGACTTGACAAAACTCCCGTCTTAGGGATCAGTACCATGCGTCCTTCACTAACCACTGCGGGACGGGTTGTTTCCTCCCTTTAAGAAAGTAGTAAATATACGAGCTAGATGTGGGTGCGTAGAAATGAACTTCTTCCACCAAAAGTTGTTGATTTTATCTGGCCCTGGCGCTGAAAAGTTTTTAGTTCTAGCGATAACTTTCTTCACTTCTTCAGCAGTAATTAGTGGACACTCTTCCTCTGGACCTTCCAAACCTTTGCCTTTGACAAATGTTACGAAAGAGTGATATATCTGAAGCGTCTTTCTTTACCTGATAAGTATGTCCATATACTTGCTCCCAGAAGACTTGAATCTCTTCTCGACGAGGCGGATTTTCAACGGCACATGACGTTTTATTGAACAGGCGGGAAAGATGAAAAGAAAGGGTGGATTTTCCTGAAGCCACTTTACTCGCCGTTCAAGTCTTTGGCTGTTGAAAGAACTCTTATTTTTGCGTCCAGTGCTGCTTGATGGCAAACAATTTTCACTTGCTCAGCGTGTTCAGCACTGAACATTTGATACATGCCGTCTCTCCGTTTTAATTTTAAACTGAAGCTGTGCAATACGCTCGCGAGACTTACTCGGGCGTACTTAAGTATCATTTCTTCTATTGTCGCTACGCAGAAAGACCGCCTTACCGTAAACTACACAGTTCAGAGTCCAGAGAGTATTAGCTTCAGCTAATTTGTCCATCCTGAGAAAAACGTTTTGGTGGATTTTGATCTCCTAGTTCTCACGTTGGCATTATCGGCTATCTGCAAAGGCGGTCTTGCTGGAAAGGGTGGTATATTTGCTGCAGGATGTTGCTCTTCTTCTTGCTGATAAAGAGCTTCTTATCCCTTTCGGTGTAAAAAGGATACCTGATCTCTTAAATACTGAGGCGCTGTATGAGCATATTCCAGGTGCATATTGACCCAACGTTTATGTAACCTCGGCACTTATCCTCTTCGCGCCGGTTAGCTTCCTTGCCAACAGGTAAGGATGTCTCTCCTGAGTTGATCCGACCACTTAAAACGATCGCCGGAACTAGGATTTTTGAAAAATATTGAACAGTTTTTTTTCATAAAAAAATAGTCGCAAAAAATCATGAAATTTTGGGTCTTAATGTTTAAAAGCATATAAGAAATTGAATTTTCAAGATTTTCAAAAAATCCTAGTTCCAACGATAGCCATCCACTAATAGATTAACCTCCAATTTGGTTTTTTGATTTGAGATAAGCCACTCTGACAGAATCATCGTCACCGTTTACCTACCTTTTTTTTATATGGTTGTCATTCGCTCAATAAAACTCGCGATCAAGATTATATTTTTGCATATAAAAATTCAGAGTTACTACTAAAGACTGAATAAACATATAAAGAAGCATTGTTAAACAACATCATACCACGTCACAGTATTTTCTTAGTAAGTACCCAATATTCAAATTACCCATCTTACCTTTTTGCATTTACAGACCGTCTAAGCCTCAGAAGGATGAAGTACGTGCGCTTAATATTAATGAAAAGTGAAAATTTTAGATTTATTGAATTTGGAATTCTTTGAAAAAATTATAATAATCTTGAAATTATTAAGACAAATATGCGTGTTTATGTCTGATTAACAGGATATCTATCAGCAGAATTACGTGAACGTAAATGACTCAATGAAATACTTCAACTGTTTTTTTATCAGCATAAAAGTTTTAAAAAATCTAATCGTGAAAAATATTTCGAGTTCCAGGAGGAACTTGATGATTTCTTTAATATCTCGCTTCAGACAAGCCGTTATCGATACAGCTTCTAAAGCAGATCAAAATCAATGTAAAGAAAATCAAAGTAAGTTTTTACAATTTCGTAATTTGTTTTAGCATATAGTACCGGCGGACAGGGTGGCCGCTTTTTTCGGTGAAAAAAATTCCCGGTCATCAAACAAATTTTCCCGGTCATGCTTTTAAGCGTTTCAAAACATCTGTTCGTTTAATATTCTGAACATATCAACTTTAATTTCTTTTGAACATAACACAAACTTTGTTCATATACATAATACTGACCGATTCAGTACAAACAAAGCGATTTTTACCCTAACTTAAGGTTAGAAATACTTTATTTACTTAAATATAACCCCTAGTAACTATTGCTTTTAGAGAGAGCGTTTATGTTTCTAGAAGTAACATTATATCATGAAATTCAGCACAGGTTCAGAAAATTCTTTGAAATTTCACGTGGTTATCGAAATCACGAAATCAACAAATGCGTATAAGGCATAACAACCTACTTCACTATACAACTGTTAAAGCTGCTATCACACGCATAATTTATAATGAAAACATCACCTGATTGGTGGAACTATTTCTTAATATAGCTGGTCCAATGAGCACTATAAACAGCAGCCTAAGGTTGTTCCACAGTCCACGCCTCTGCACTCAAGTTGCTCGCTTGCACAAATAAGGCGGGAATTTCAAAATTCACCATAGAAGATATTCCTTATTCATAACATTATTTTAATGAATTTTTCAAACACAAAACCGAATTTCGTTAAAAACTTTAAAAATTCGCGGTCATTTCCCGGTTTTTCCCGGTCCCAATAAATTCCCGGTCATTTCCCGGTTTTCCGGTCCAGGGGCCACCCTGGGCGGAAATTATCTACACACCTATTTTTCGAGCCGTTCAATGAAAAGACATTGCAAAAAGATGTGAAACTTTAATTTTTTCGAACAATTTTTAAAACACTGCAAATAATCAACATTTATCATAGTTTGACTAATTTTTAAGATAAATCTCTACGGACGATTTGTGATGAGGGGAGGGGGGAGGTAATGCGACGTCACACATACAAAATATTAACGTGAATAACAGTCTTTTGAATTGGTAAAAATCAACATTCAAAATTTCGGATCCAATATGGCGGACCAAAATTGTAAGACCGATTTCAAATCAATAGTGAAAATTAAAAAATTTTATTATTTGAATTTTGATTGTAAATGTCTCATGCAATATTGCATCAGACATTTAATATTTGCGAATTTTCACTATATATTTGAAATATCCGACATAAAAAACCCCAAGTAACGATTTTTAATAAAATTGGTTGTATTCTCACAATAACATTCCGCCATATTGGATCCTTCATAATTTGAAATTTTGACTTTAAATTCGAAATAGGCGACCCGAAAACGCCCCGTACAGTAATTTTCAGTCATATCAGCTCGGTCTTACAATTTTGGTCCGCCATATTGTGTCCGCCATTTTGAATTTTGACATTTTTATTTTGTATTCCAATTCGACGACCCCAAAACCCCTTTAATACTTAGGCTGATTTAAAGCCCATATTTGGATTCGGCATGACAAAGTTTTTAGAATATATGTGTAACATATGTAATATAATATGTGAGCGCCCATGGTATTCAAAAATACAACTTTTTGTCAAAAAATGTCAAAAATAACCTAGATTTTCAAGGTAAACAATGTGTATTTTCAGCTTCTCCGTAGTTTTCCTCTATTCTGTAGTTATTCATCTGTAAATCTAAAAAAAATCCATGCCTCTAGGTATTCCCTGTCAAAAAATCTACGATTTTGTCACGAACTTTCTCACTTTAGCCCACTGTGCGGCGGCGGGGCGGCTTGACGGTCTAGTTTAGTTTAGTTTTTTTTTGACATACAGCTTGGAAAATATAAAAATAAGTAGGAACAAAAGATCAATTTCCAGCATAAGATATTTATTTAAATTGGTTTACTTTAACTCCCAATTGGTCGCAGGAATTTCCGCAACCAATCAAAAGCCACCGGATCATCCGGCGGAAAGAAATCCGGTACCATGTAAATATACTTAACATTACGTCGGCGCCGAATTCGAATTAGCGGCGGCACGGTTTTGAAGCAAGTTGGCCGGCGGCGGCGGCGTGGCGCGGGCGGCGCAACCGTCTAAAAATTAGTGATTTTATTTAACATGTATGTAAAAACAAACGTCACCCTCTTTCCCTGTCCCCCTCTTTTCCCTTTTTTTAAAGAATTTCTCTTTTTACTCCGTTTTCACGAAACTTCCACTTTTTTCGTTTTTTTCGCTTGAATGCAAACGGAATTAATAGAAACCAATGACAAAATCTACCTACTTTGCGTTGAAAACTCATTCGTTTTAATGTGAACAACAATTGAGCCTATTCGTTGAAATATAGCCAAACTCTTTACTTGCTTATGAATATTGTTCAAATAATCAACAATCGTTGTCAATTTGAAAATTATCATGGTGAAGAGTGTAATAGAACTATTACCACAAACGGGGACTCGGTACGACCCCGGACTAAAGGCTCGCCGTACTAAACCCGAAACCAGACGGAACCAGCCAAAGGGCCCCGAGTTCCCGAAGGATAACGCGCGCGAGAGTCAGTCCTGCTCCGTCGCTAGGTGCAAAGCATCGTTTCTCCTCTCTAAAACCACGCCACGGGAACGTGGGGGGGGGGCCCCCCCCCCCGGGAGCTTTCTGACGCGCTCTACGGAACCATTACGAGCCTGATACTGAATTAATCGAAGTGCCTTTTGGGGACTATCCCAAGAATATCGAAACCATCGACACTACTGTTCGGAACCTGCTCTGGGCCGCCTCCTAGGATACCATCGGACTCGACTACGTCCCTGCTGGGCCTTTAGTCCCTACGTCTTCGTCCACGCATGTTCACGAGCCACCGGCTTTCTCCAGAATGTAAGTGGCAATAAATGTTATTGTCCTTCAAATTAATTGGAGTTTTATTATGTCTCTGCCCTCTTCTCGGGTTTCCGCTTCCAATTTCCCTCCTCGGCATTACCTCCGTAATACCTTGCGCCCAACCCAAAATCCCACACTCTCCCTCAACTCAAAACACCAAGGAACCTGCCGAGAAAAGAGACATAATATTTAAATTCAAACTTACAAGGTTTTGACTCTTACTCTGAACTTGTCTATACGTACATTTTACATGCCATTGATTCTTTGTGCCTCGCCAAAATTATGCCTGACACTGGAAAATTATTTGCATGCCCCATGATATTTACTCGATAAAGTTTCACATTATGTTCCTATCTTGTATACAATATTGTGACTTATACATACGGAAACAATTTCATATTCGAAATAATTTTGATTCGCCAATTACATGTGTCCAATAATTATTGCAAGTGCTTTCTTAAATATTTATCCGAATATTTTACGGTGCTGACCAGCGATATTTCGGGGAAAAAGTAACTTGAATAACGCTTATAAAACCATAACGGAAATTACTTACAGAAAGATACTTCCTTTAAAATTATTAAAAGGAATCTAAAAATCTGAAATACATAGATTAGGATCGGACTAAAATGAAAGGAAAAAATTCGTAAGAAATTACCAAGTTTTAAGTCGCGGGAATTTAATTTTGAAAAAACCAAAAGTAGGAAAATTATGAAAAAAGGGAGGAAAGAAAAAACCTGAAAAGAGAAGCATGGATTATCTCTTTACCTAAAATTCTAGGCGCTGAACGAAGCAAACCGTTCAAGCGCGCAAACAAGCTCGCACGTGCAGCGAGCAACACACGAGAGTCGCGGCGAGGCAAATAAGCATATTTTCGAACTCGGCAACAAATTAATACGTAATTAAGGTCCTCATCCGAATATTCTGAAATAAATCGAAAGATCACCACTGAAACTAAAATAAAATTTAGAAACCCGATATAGGAAAATAGTATAGGATGCCACATTTTAGCAAACCTAAAGGCAAACTAAAATTAAATGAAACTTAGGTCGGGCAAAATTAAAAATTAAATGATTAACCCAACCATAACGGAAAGCGACCACGAAAACCTAGACTTGGAAGGTGCCGTCGCACTTCCAAATGAAAACATTAATTTGACAAACGAGACGCAACAAAGTAGGGGAGCAATCCCGAAAGTAATTAACAGATCATTAGGTCGCGGTAGAGGTTTCGCTAGGAAAAACGTAGAAACCCCAATAAGAAACATACCAGACAAAGACAAAATAACCCCACCAACAATTACAGACCTAACTCAAAATCGAAATAAAACCTTTGACCCCATTGACAATACACTCTTTTGGGATCATGAAGATCTACCAAACCTAGACTTAGAAAGTGTAGAGTTTAACGAATTTATGAATCAACAAAAGGAAAGATTCTTTAAAGAAAGGGGAAAATGGGTACAAAATTTAGAGATTAGACTAGATCCGCCGGCAAATAGCTCATTCGAACATAGAAAGAAAATAATCGAACCAAGTATCAGGAAAAATAGAAATGAATCTCATAACAGATATTCCGTCCAATTTGATTTAGAAGATAATTTACAAGAACCCCGTCAACTTTTCTACAACAATATTGAAAACCGTAGTAACTTGAGAGATAAAAATTTAAAATTAAAAAACTCAGATGACAGTGAACCATTAGAGGACAGAAACACATCAAATCAAAACAGACAACGTAGACTCTCGACAATAAGTAATAGGTTAAACAGACATTCTAGAATCCACACAAACGTTCCAAATTATGAGCAACTGGCCTATTAAATTCCGAAATAATAAAGACGATAGTTCAGCGCATTTTCTCGAAGAATTAAAAAGATTTAAAAGGGGATACAGAATAAACGACCGCGACATTCTACGAAATTTAGACGCATTATTAACTGAAGACGCTAAAGATTGGTGTTCAATAAATAAAAATTCTTGGAGAACACTACCCGATTTTTTCGAAGATTTTAAAAACGCCTATATCGATGAAAGGTTTTCAGAGGAAATTAGACAGAAAATAAAATTCTGTAATCAAAAACGGACACAAGACATTCACTCATACTTGACAGAAATTAGAAAACTTTTTACTAAACTTTACCCTAGAAAAAGCCTGGAATGGGAATTGCGCAGAACTTACGAAAACCTTACAATAGAATACAAAATGTACATAAAAACGAAAGATTTTGAAACTTTTGAGGAATTAGAAGACTTAGGAAAAGAATGGGAAACCGAGCTAGCCAAATCCAAAATACGAGGGCAAATCTTACAAATTACTGAATCTAAAATAGAGGACAAATTAGAACAAGAACGCAATGGCAGTAGTGGGGATAGAAATAGTTCGGAGAATAATAAAGATTTAAGGGAAAATAAAAATAACCAAAAGGATAACCAAAACGGCAACCAAAGTCAAAATAACCAGGGTAAAAAACCATACAAAAATCGATTCCCATTTTCACCATTTGGATTTACATTCCCACCTTTTCCAAATCAACATCAACAAAATTTCAGACCTAGATTCCCACCTGGTTTCTATCCAAACTTCCAACCTAGATTCACAAACAATAGACCCAGGTACCCCTATAATCCTTATTACCAAATGCTACTTATGTTTAACCAAATGTCATTGGGCTCGAATCAAGGTCAAAGCAACCCAATGATCGAATTCCCAAATGAAAATAACTCAGAAAATAACAACGTCAAGCAAAATTCCGAAAAAACAAACTACGAGAATAAAAATCAAAAATTGGTTAACAATAATAGGGACCCACGAGAAAAAACAAGTCCTAAATCAGAAAAAAAACAAGACTCTAACACAAAAACGAAGGAGAACACAAGTAATTCCAATTGTTATTATTGTGGTGTAACGGGCCATTTTAAGAAAGAATTGCCCATAATTGCAATATGGGCATTCGATTTTTAATAAAGTTAGCTTAGCTTGATTCACATTTTATTATGCTTTTATAGACTTTAAAATTATGTCCCTCGATTTTGACATTTTAAAAGTTATGATTATGTTTACATGTAGTTTATTTGTAGAAGCAAGCTTGCAAGCTTAAAATATAAGTACTAATAAAGACGAGGGACAAACCTAAGCTATTGTGCACATTTGTTTCTCACTGGAATCGTATTTCAAAAAAATAATTGTTTGCGTACAAAATTTAAAAACGACCTTTATTAAATTTAAATTTAATTAAATTTAAAAATTTAAAATTTAAACGACTTTTATTGCAATTATTGCCCAAAAAAATGCCCATATTACGCGTATAACCGGGGAAACTGGAGGGGCGGGTATTAGAACCAAAAATATTACAAACTAATACCGAAACGCCAGAATACTTAAATTCGGATAAAGATGAAATAACGGAAACTCGTTTTCATCTAATAACGAAATTCGAAGGTAGCCTATTTCGAATATTAGTGGATACTGGTGCCACACATTCGTACGCGGGCAAGGAATTACTGGAAAAAATCCAGAATTCAAAATTTTCAATTTTTAAACCCGTTTCACGAAAATTAATAGTCGCGAACGGTGAAACAGTTGACATAATTGGGCAAGCAGTAATCCCAATTAGAATCGGTAAATATACAAAACACGTAATGTTCAGGTTGGTCCCAAAATTAAACTCCATAAGTATTTTAGGCACGGACATGCTAAAAGCCCTACAGATGACCTTAAATTATCACTCGGAAACCTGGTGGTTACCAGGGAGTCCCCCCATCTACTATCGTATGGAAGCGTATCCAAAATCACTCCCCACCCCAATAATCGAAAACAAAACCGAAACTAAACCTGACGTTACAACGAAAGAGAACGAAAAAGGTAAAAACGTAAAAATTAAGAATGAACTATCGGTCAAAAAAGGAGAAAATAGGAATTTAGGTAGCAAACCGAAATTCGGAGGTAGCGTTAACCTTAAAAGTTCTAGAGAACTTAACAAAGCTGGCGAAATTCCCCCACTACCTACCAACCCCAACCAATCCCAAAAAACAAAAAACGCCCAAATTACAGTAAAAACCCCTACAAAGGAAATCGCAAACCTAATGAGCATCCCTACGAGCAACAAATTCCAACCCCTAGAGAGCATCCCCACCCCCGACACTAACGACGACTCAAGCACTCAAGACTCGTATACATTAGACAAACCAAGAATGAAAAGGAATAATAAGAAAAATAATTCGGGAAGAACATTTTATAATCAAAAATACGAAGAAAAATATAAGGATAGTGACAGTAACCTTTGGAAAAATAAAAAAGTTACTGATCAAAATAAAATAAAAAGGGAATCTCAAAAAGCAAATGAGATAAGGGAAACAGAAAATAAAAAACAATGGGTTAATTTAAAAAATGAAGCAATAAAATTGCATAATATTTCAGATAGGTTAGGAAAAATCGACGAACAAAATTATGGTTCGCTCGAGTACTGCGAAGGTATTGTTGAGCTGAGAGAAAGCCAACAATCCCAATTAGAAAAACTTCTTGAAAATAAAATTAAAATACACCAGGGAAAAGAGCATAAGGAGACTCATTTAACGAAACATAAAATCGATGTGCAGGGCCACGATCCCATAAAACAGCGATACTACCACGTAAGTCCAAAAATTAAAGAAATAATTTATCAAACCGTCGATAAATTATTAGAACAGGATATAATAGAACCCTCTTGTTCTGATTGGTCGAACCCCATAGTTATGATTAAAACCCCAGGGAAAGATTATAGATTCTGTTTAGATTTTAGAAAAGTTAACAATATTAAAAAAAAAAGACCTCTACCCGATCCCACTCATGACAGAAATACTGGACACTTTAAGATCGGCAAATTTTATTTCCAAAATTGATTTAAAATTAGCTTACTTACAAATTCCATTAGAAGAAAATTCAAAACCAATTACAGCATTCACAGTCCCTGGAAAGGGCATGTACCAATTTAAAAGGATGCCATTTGGTCTAACCAATGCGCCGGCCACTTTCCAGAGACTGATGGTCAAAATTATTACTCCAGACTTGAAACCAAACGTTTTTTGTTATTTAGACGACATAGTGATTGTGACTGAAACTTTTGAAAATCATTTAAAATATCTGAATATTGTATTAGATAAAATAAACGATGCAAATTTAACGATCAGCCCGGACAAATGCGAGTTCGGCTGCTCGGAAATTAAATATTTAGGTTTTAAAGTTAACGACAAAGGACTCCAAATAGACGACGAAAAAACTCAACCAATCCTAGAATTCCCTAAACCTAAAAATATTAAACAATTACAGCGCATAATAGGGATGGCAAGTTGGTACAGGAAATTTATCCCACACTTTGCCGAAATAATAGAACCCATGAACAGACTACTGAAAAAAGATAAAAAATGGGATTGGGGATTAGAACAAGACGAGACTATCCAAAAAATAAAAGATCTTTTAACTACAGCACCCATATTAACCTGCCCAGATTTTACTCAACCCTTCCTACTCGAAACCGATGCAAGCAATACAGGGTTAGGAGCCGTACTTACGCAAACAATTGATGGCGTAAATTGCGTGATAGCATACGCGAGTAGAAGTCTAAACGGCGCAGAATCTCGGTACTCGGCATCTGAAAAAGAATGCCTAGCAGTAGTTTGGGCCATACGAAAATTTAGGCCATATTTAGAAGGTTACAGCTTCAAAGTAATCACGGACCACTTAGCGTTAAAGTGGCTCCATAACCTAAAAAATCCCACTGGCCGATTAACCAGATGGGCATTAGAATTACTAGAATATGACTACGAAGTCATATATCGTAAAGGTAGTTCAAACCTAGTCCCTGATGCCCTCTCGAGATCAGGGGATCCAACGAAAAATATAGCGTTCGTGTTAGCTTGTACCGTAGAAAAACCAAAAGCGGACAATAATGAAAAAACAGACGACTGGTACTCTACCAAATTCAGACAAGTGACAAAAAGACCAGAAGAACACGAAAAATGGCGAATCAGAGATTCCCAACTCTATTTTCACAGAACTGACCCACTAAAATCCACTCTATTACCAGACTCAAACCCCTGGAAATTAGTCATCCCCCAAAGCTTGAGACGTCAAGTTTTACGGGAAAACCACGACGAAACCCAGGCAGGACATTTAGGCTCAGAGAAAACTTACACGAGAATTTTTGAACATTACTTCTGGCCAGGGGTATATTCAGACGTTATCAATTACGTAAAAAACTGCCAGACTTGTCAAGGAGTAAAATCGGATAACCAAAGTAAAGTATGATTAATGGGAAAGAGAATCGTCGAAGAACCATGGACCATGGTAGCAGCTGACATCATGGGACCATTGCCGACCTCAAAAAAGAGAAAAAACCAATATATTTTAGTGTTCGTAGACCTATTTACAAAATGGGTCGAAATAATACGGATTAAAAAAGCTAACGGAACAACGATAGAGACAGCATTTCATAAACGTGTCATTTCGCGTTGGGGAACACCGCGGATTCTTCACACCTATAATGGCACGGAATTTGTAAATAAAATACTAAGAGACCTGACAGAAAAATTCGGTATCAGTCACACGAAAACACCAAAGTACTACCCCCAAGCAAACCCAAACGAGCGATACAAGAGGACAATTAAACAAATAATTAAAACCTATCTAAATAACGATCACTCTACCTGGGACGAATATACATAGATGACCTACAATTTGCAATTAATACTAGTAAAAATTCATCAACACAATTTACCCCCACGTTCTTAAACTTAGGTCGCGAATTAGAACCCCTCCAGTCCTTAAGAAAAAATCTAGAAACCGATAGAGATAGAATTCCAAAGTATCGACAAATGGACAGATATATTGAGAAGATTACAAATTATAAAAGAGGAAGTCCAGAAAAATTTAGACGAAGCGAACAAAAGACAGGCTAGTAATTACAATTTAAGAAGAAGACCCCTAGAATTTAAAGTAGGAGATAGGGTTTTAAAAAGGGTAACCAAACTATCAAATATAGCGGATAAAAAAGCAGGAAAACTTTACGACCAGTACGAAGGTCCTTTTATTATTAAAAAGAAAATCTCCCCAACGATTTACGAATTGAAAAACCGCAAAGGAAAAAGCATAGGCGAATGGAACATAAACGATCTTAAATTAGACAAATCTGGTACAGATGCTAGTAATTGGCAGCATGAAAACCAATAACTTTAGGCTAGAAATTTAGATTTAATTAATGGCAAAATGGCAAGGAATTAATGGCATTAAGATAAGAAACTGACTCATAACTCAATACTCAAAAACTCAAACCAAATTAACTCACTAGACCTAAAGAACAAATTAGACAGTGCGGAATTTTAACTTTCAGACAATGGACTCCAGAAAGTGCTCGTACTGCCAAAACTTCCTATATGAACGTACAATGACCGAACACTACAGATGCTGCCAAGCCATAAAATGGCTACGCTTAAGAATGGCCGGGATACCAGACAGAAATCAAATACCATCCACACCGCCACATAAGAAAACTCCTTAGAGACACCACAAACAGTGAGACCCATTCAAGGGTTGAAATTGGAAGAAAATTACGGCGAAGGCTACGGAATACCGGAAATGCGAAAACCAGAATCAGAAAAGAACGAGAACTACAATCTCAACGAAAAAATATGGAAGCTAACCCTCGAACTCGAACAAAAAGCGTATCAACAAAGCATAAACCTGCACAGAGAATTTGAAGAAAAGCTCACAGAACTAAAAAGACAAGAAGAGGAAGCGGCAAAAATACGAGAAAAGAGACGGGAGCAAGAAAGAGACCATTCCTGGGCAACTACGCTACGTATATCGTACAAGAAAATAAGAAAAAACAAATCGAAGAGGAAAATAGAAAAGAAGCAGAAAAAGCTGAGGAACAAAGAATCATCGAAGAAGAATGGCGGGCTGAAAAAGAGAAGAGAAACCAAGAAGTTCGAGCCTTCATCATAGAACAACGAAAGAAAATTAAAATCAAAAAAGATTAAACCAAAGAGAGAGACAACGCACTTCAGTACTTTCGCTTGAAGTGTCATAATCAAAGTATTAATAGAGTTATTGACGCATTCATTTTTTTTTTCTCAATCTCTCCCATTAACATTAAAAAACGAAGAATCGAAGAGAAAAATGTATCCAAAAATCTACCAATAAAAAACTTGATAACAGAAACCTCCGTATTGACTCAATTAGGACACCAGACGTCAAAATTTTCTTTTTATATATGTTACAGGAACAGGGGAACCATAGAGGAAACCTGGAAAAGGAAAATCAACGAGGGCACCACAACTTTTAAAAATAACCTTAGGGAAAACTCGGAATATATTACATGTCAATTCTGTCACAAACCGATCCCAAAACAAATCTACTTAATACACGACTCCTTCTGCAATAAAAGACCCTTCAGATACAGACAGAACTATACCACTCCAAACGACAACGGACAAACTTACGTACAGGGGGTTTGGGATTTCATTAACCAAAAAATCCAAAACTTACTAGAGATTAGCACAAGTAAAACCGACCAGGAAAGGAAAATAAAGGACAATACTCTAGAACTAGATTTATACATAGACTCCAAAACGGTAACAGAACTGGACAGAGAACTGGACGAAATCTCGGGAATACACCCAAACCTCCGCGGGGGAGGGGGGGGGGGTGTAATAGAACTATTACCATAAACGGGGACTCTGTACGACCCCGGACTAAAGGCTCGCCGTACTAAACCCGAAACCAGACGGAACCAGCCGAAGGGCCCCGAGTTCCCGAAGGATAACGCGCGCGAGAGTCAGTCTTACTCCGTCGCTAGGTGCAAAGCATCGTTTCTCCTCTCTAAAACCACGCCACGGGAAAGTGCCCCCCGGGAGCTTTCTGACGCGCTCTACGGAACCATTACGAGTGTGATACTGAATTAATCGAAGTGCCTTTTGGGGACTATCCCAAGAATATCGAAACCATCGACACTGCTGTTCGGAACCTGCTCTGGGCCGCCTCTTAGGATACCATCGGACTCGACTACGTCCCTGCTGGGCCTTTAGTCCCTACGTCTTCGTCCACGAAATGTTCACGAGCCACCGGCTTTCTCCAGAATGTAAGTGGCAATAAATGTTATTGTCTTTCGAATTAATTGGAGTTTTATTATGTCTCTGCCCTCTTCTCGGTTTTCCGCTTCCAATTTCCCTCCTCGGGATTACCTCCGTAATACCTCATCGCAAAGATATTCGTATTCAATTTCGTAAACGCGTGCGTCAGTCGCTCGTCATATTTCACATAAATTCTCACATAAAACATTATTTTAGCCTCGTTAACAGGTTATAAGTTTAGTGCAATTAGTGTGGCCGTCAAAACAGTGATATTTACTACTGCACTGAAAAAATTTTGGGCGAGCTGCTCGCCCACGTGATAGAGCTGCAACACCAAATGCGTCGCGTGCTGCTCGCCCGCGGCTTGGTGCGGATTCTCTCTCTTGTTGGGCACGCTGTGTGCCCACATTGGAACAGCTGTAGCCCCAACAGTGTTGGTACAGTAACGCTCCGTTTAGGCGGGAGAACGGCATCCCCAAAACGAGTTTCGCGCGGAGTTTGTTTCATCCGACAAACGGTTTGTCGTATATATTCGTGCTTATTTTATTTTTACAAGTGAACTTTTGATCTTGGATGATTTCTTAGAGAAGAATAACTTCTCGCATTTACGCAATGACCTCAAATGTAAATAATTTATCAATACATAAGCCTGCCGTCGTGAACAGGCGCGTGTACATAAGCTATAACCTATAAGGTAGAAATTTCGTATTTTTTTTGGTAAAAAACGTTAATCTTTTTTGGGATTTGATTTAAAATCAAAATATTGTTTGCTCGAAGTATGAACTGTTACATTTTTCGTTCAGTATTTATCTTTTTTGGTTGAAAATTATACTACTTAGTTGAACGTCAAACTGTTTTGTTGAAAATTAACTTTTTGGTTGATGGTTCATCATTATAGTTAAAAACTCATGTCTTTGGTTGAAAATTAAAGTACTTGGTTGGAAATTAGCTTTTTTTTTACATTTTGGTTGACTCTTTCCTTTTCTCCTTCTTTTTTCTGTTGGTATGTATTTGTCTCTAATGAGCCGAAAAGGAGGTTGTTTAAAAATCTAATTTTGATTCGTGATTTTTTTCAAGCTCTGATTTCGGTACATAAAATTGTTCATAAGAAAGCAGATTTCATTTCAATCTTAAATTAATTTTTAAATAGAGACAACTTTTTACCTTAAATTGTCAAAAAAACAACTATTTTTATTTAAATACTGTACCAAAAATGTTTTTAAATGTTAGCTAATTTAGAAATGTATGGTTGCTTGGATTATATCTTTTGCTATTTCGAAAATGTAATAATCTGAATAGATTGGTTGAGAATCAACCACAAAAAAATGTCTCTTATTTTTTTTCGGATTTTGGAACAAGTTTCAGGAATCTTTTCATTATATCTACATTTGAATACTGAAATATATACTTTTAAGGTTTTCGAGACATTGTATTACGTATCATCAATTCATAAATAAAAGTTTATTTTATACCTGATGTTGAAAATTCTTTATCCTTCATTCATGAAAAAGACATAATAAGTACTGTGAGTGACTGTTGTTAAACATAAACACACATGATTATTATTAACGAAGTGTCTAGGTACACCAAAATATTTGGTGTATCGCTCACCGTATTTCGGTGAACCTATTAGGCGTCCTTTCTAGTTTCTCCTGGGCACACCCAAAATATTTCTTAAATGCTTATCGAATTTCGGTGAACCGAAAAGGTTTATTCTAAGATAATAGTTTCAATTGTTCTCAACGTATTATATTAACAACTGTCTATGTGTTTCATTTAATGATAACAATTAGAATTATTGACATAATTTCCAGCACAAAATCAGTCGCAGCAAGTTTTATAAAAAAAAAAAAACATATTTTATACACGACTATCACGCAATTGATTATAAAAATTGATATTGTGGAATTAGACTGAAACTATTTAATAGAATCGGCAAGTAACATCATAAAGTCATACGCAGAATATTTTTAAAAACCAAAATAAATTTTTCCCTGTAACAGTAGACGAATATAATACAATTGTTTATACAATTTCTTATAAAAAATTAAATTTTTGTCTTATAATACAACTTTCGGGCTAAAAAAATCATAAAGACATTCCCAGCAGCTTTGTATAGAAAAATTGTTTCCGTCCCTAAAAAGATACGACTACAGAACAATTATTTGTATAACTTGTTAATCAAAATCATGAATTTTTATGTTCAATTATTTTTTCACTTTAAATAACATTGTCAAGTATTTTAAAATTATTTTTCATGCCGTCAAAATATTTTCTCGTAAAAATTCGATAGATGTCTATTAGTTTCTAACATTTTTTTATAGCAATAAAATGTCTTTTAAACAATTTATTCCTATTATATTTGTATCTAGGCATTGACTATTATTGATTTCTGGTGTACTTAATTGTTTACACGACCACAAAATTCAACTGCAACCTGCTGCTTAATTTGTGCGCGAAAATATATTTCTGGACTCGTGGGGAAATTGCTTTCTCTTTTGTGGGACTGCAGCGTTCCCAACACGCGGGAAAGGATCTGCTCGCACGTTTGGCACTAATGCTCACTCAAATGTGGTGTGGCCGCTGCACCGACCGCCGTGGTGGCGATGCGTTCTCACTAAGAAGACAGCTGCTTGCCCAAATTTTTTTCAGTGTGGATTTCATACATCTAAGTGGCAAAAAATATGAATCTTTTAAACTTTACTGGTTGGTTTTGGCTTGACAAGTCACATTTCGATTTCTACGTCACCGGTGAACCTTGAGCGGATCGTGATGTCAAGTGAAATGCCCTCGATACACTCGACTCAATGGAATCATCGATTGGCTTACTACATGGGAAAGTCGAACAGCTGTCAAAAGAAAACAAGGCTTTGAAGGAATAAAATAGACCAGTGGAAATAGCTAATCAATTAACAAAAATTCCGAAGGTCATAAAAAAAATGGACATTTGTTTTTTCATATGTTGAACATAAAATAAAATTTTGCAAAACGTGATCGGGTCGGCAATTTGTTTTTAAAAATTAATTTGCAAAATTTGCCCCCCCCCCCCGCTATTGTTTCACGAAAATTCAAAACATTTTACAAACTTGAGTGAGTAATTATAAACTCAGTCTCTATCCTGTTTTGAATTTGCAAAACGTTCGTGATGCGGCAACATTATTAATTATAAACAAATGATTATTTTGTTAATCACTACCCAGCGTAAACACCGAAGGTTTTGAAAAACGTTGTTTCTGCTTTTCTCTATTGAGAAGAGACTATTGTATATATATATA
>CAKNYM010029511.1:659-16988 GCA_932195095.1 Andricus curvator | reverse complement strand
TTTTCCCCGTTATAATTTTTTCTTGGATCCCCAAATTTACCTAGTACCCTTTCTGTATCTGTATCCTGACGTTGAACGCCGACCCATCCGTTCATATCTCCTAATAGAATTATTCTTTCACCTTGATCGCAAGTACTTATTGTGTCATTTAAAGTGTCCCAGAAGGCGTCTTTGACTTCTCGCGGTTCACTGTCAACTGTGGCGTAGCACGCTATGATAAATAACCTTCTGATTCCTACCTTCATTCTAGCCCACAACAATCTGGGAGATATAAAATCATGATCTTTGAGATGCTGTCTTGCTGTTTCATTCATAATTAAACCGACCCCTTGACTACGATTTGATTCACTATCTACACCTGACCATATTTCAAAACCGCCTTTCAACACCCCATTTTCTATCTTCCTACTTTCGCAACCCTTTTTCTTCGTCTCAGGTACACATAAAATATCTAGTTTCCTTGCATGCATAGTTTCTCGTAGTTCTCTTACTTTAAGGTCATTCACTTCTCTAGCATTCTAGACACCCAGTCTCCATTCATCGCCTGAAACTCGACCTTTACGTTTACCGTGTGTATGCATTTCGTCAATCCAAGTTTCAGTCCATTCCGAGGCTACTTTATTGTTTGTATTATTCATGTTTAGATTGCACACCCAACTATCACCTTTATGCGCGAAATTTGTTTTGCGAGCCGAAATCATGTCCAAGTTAAGTGATTATTCGTCGTACGGTGGATAGTCTATCTGTAACGTCAGTCCCACCAATACTTTTGTTACTGTGTGGGGTGGGGGAGGTGAGGACAGAGAAAGGAAACCGAGAGTCTTAATTGGTTGGTGATTTATTCTGAGAAGGTTACCAGCCTTCAGCAGCGTTGTATTCGATAGGAGTTAATATGTGTCCATAGCCGAATACTGGCCTACCTCTAAAACAGAAGCCAATAAGTCGTTTTTTTTTTTTTTTTTTTTTTTTTTTTTTAATTTGAAAAAGAGTTATATATAGATATAGATGAAATTTGCTTCTGGTTGACATATTAAAATAGTTATAATAATTGAATTGCAAATTTTCGAACTTTCAAAAACCTCAAATTCTCTCAAATCTCAATATACCTCAAAGTTTTTGAAATACCGTGAAATTTGCTCATAAAAGATGATAAGAAGTCGCGAAAATCTCATGGAATCCTATATTTCTTGAATTCTGAGATCCAAAACGTCCCAAAGTTCCCGGAAAATATTTCCAAATTCTCTCAGATCATTGGATTGAAAATGAAAAGTCGCTTATAATGTTTTAAAACAAAGAGAACTTTCAACCAAAATAAATGGATATTGTGTTTTAACGTAATTTAATTTATGACATATAAACAGTGTAACGTCTTAAAAAAATGTATGGCTGTCATACAATTTTTTTTTATTTGTTAAGGGAGAAACGTTTAAACCATTTAAAGGCTTAGAGCAAACTGAAGTATAATTGATATTATTCTTAAAGTGGACTAGATTATCGCTATAAAAGGGAAAGCCTAAGAATGTGCATTTTTCTAGAAATAGACAATGCACCTTCAGCTTCTGATTCCGGATCTTAGAAGCGAGAAAAAAATTTTCTATCTTCATTGTTAGGTCAAGATGGAAATAGTTCAATCGAGTCTGATCAAAAACTACTCTTTTATACGCGTTATATGCTAATTCCCACTCAGAAACATATTTGTCTTGAATTTAAGAAAACGTCTCTTTAACATCTTTTAAAGTATTTTAAAAAATTCCAAAGAATTCACAATTTATTTCAATAATTCAAAGGGATTACAAAGAAATTCAAAAAATGTCAGTATAATTATTTCTTTAGATTTATAATTTTTTTCCTTCCTTTTAAAATTAAAAAACTAATGAATAGAATTTGTTTCGAATTTTACTTCAATTGTACTATTTTGAACGATTAAGATTTGTAACTAGACAATTATATAAATTTCAATTTTTGTTAAATTGAATAAATTATGTTAAAGAAATTGTTTGTTGAATTAAAAAAATATATTTATCTTATTGTGAAATGAATGACTCAATGCGTGTTAGGTGCGTGCTATCAGAGAAAAGATTGTTTTCAACCTCAATAAGGCAAGCAAAAATAGATAAATTGTATGAATAATTCTGGTTTCTCTTGCAATATGTAGTCTTCCTCCTGTTTCAATAAAGCTTAAGATACTACACATTCATTTTATTTTATTAAACTTTTCAATTTGCCACATTTTTCATATCTATAAGTTTTTTTTTTTTAATAATTTAGGAAGCCTTAAATATATTCATATATTTTCATAGTAGTTTTCCAATATCTGATGAGAAATTTTCTACTTGTTTCAAGCAGTTTCAATTGAATTTAATATAGTAGCCACATTAATTTTATTTAAATATACACTGAATTTTATATATTTATATGTATATATAAATTATACCTGGAAATACAAGTTTATGAAAAATATTTTTCACAAGCTTGGCTAGTCGTCCCGAATTTTCGGGACAACAATATTCATCCCCTTTTCCAAATCCCTTAATTTTTCGGGACGACTAGTCACAGCCTTTCCAAATACTGCATACAATTTTAAACAGTATAGTATATTTCAAAAAACTTTTAAATATTTCATTTTTGTTGAAAATATTTTTTTTAATGAGAGTGTCGAAAACCTTATTTCAACAGTTGTTTGATTTTTACACGTCACTTACGAAAAACAGTATTTCAATCAAACCTGGTTGAATTCTCTCTTAATTTGAATCAGTGAAAAGTAAGTCACTGTGTCAAAACAGTCAGGATTTTGACTAATAAATCAGTGAAAATTTACTAAATAATTAGTCAAATGTACTGATTAATCAGAGAAAATCCTTATTCATTTGACTCATGTCAGTGACGTACTTCTTACTGATTCAAATTTAGATTTGGTTGGAACACTGTTTGGCTGGGTATGACGAGTACTTCTGGTGTGCTAGGCAATCAGCAATGCCTTATTTTCCCGCAAGGAATTCAAAAAAGGTAGTTCAAAAACCAATATTTAAATTGCAGTTTTGAGAAATTATTTTCTCAATTCAGAGCTTCAAATTCAAAGAAAAAGTTAGTTTTCTGGTTGCAATAAAGCAGAAAAAGAATCTGGCCTCTTAGAATAAAAAAAAAGTTTGAATAAGCTGATAACGTGAAGATGTTATTAATCTACCAGCAGTATTCATATTCTTGTCAAACTTTTCTGAATAACCAATAAAGTTTCTTATGAATGTACTGAAATTTAAAATATCAAGTCGATTTACTTATTTTCTATACTCTCTAAATTTAAATTAATGTTTTACTAATAAGTACTGAAAATTTTCTAATCCAGTTAGAGAAAATTGAGCCACTAAAGATTGATAGAAAATTAGTAATAATAAAAATGGGAGTTATAAAATTGGGAGACGTGACAAATAGAAAAGTTTTATAAAAGAACGCAATTATGTAAAATTGTCATCTTTATTGAAACAATGAGACTGAAATATTCTGAAACTTGTAAATAGCCTACGTCACCTTTTCTCGCAAAACTTGCTTACAAATTTTATTGCCTTGAAATAGAACGATTATAATTATTTACACACTTTATCTATTTTACCTTTCACAAAATGACTACGAAATTTTTGATTAAAATGACTTAAGAATAAGACATTTTGAACAAATTAGGTAATTCCTTAGCTTTTCTTGAATAATTCATAATTTTTCTAGCTTTATTCAAATGATTATGAAAAAAATGGTGAATTAGTGAATTACGTGTCCCTTTATTTTCACTCTGGAATGATACCATAAGATTTTCTTTCCCCCCCCCCACCCCCGCCAAAATCTTGATGCGATTTTATAAACATAGAATTTTGTTACTGCTATTTAAACTATTATTCTTCAGTCTACAAACTATCAAAATTCCTATTTATGTATCGCAGGCTCTTTCCACACGTTTCAGATTTCATTTTATTGGTATCTTTATGAACTTCAAATGTTTAATTCGAATTACACAAACTGGAAAAAAAAAGTTTTGGAATTTATTGCTTTGTTTAATTTTTGTAATAAATAACCAAAAAGATAAAAACTATTTCTTGTTTTTCTCTTCTACTTAGGATATGTATCATAAAAATATCGCAATGTACAATGCTGTTGGCACATCGTGGGTGTGGTGAGCCCACACTTGTAGTTATTTACTACAAGAAACTATCCACCTAGAAACACTACCCAAATCGGGTAGTGTCACGCCTACCCTGAAAGGGAAATGGCTTAATGGTATACATACATACACAGATTTTCAGACTTCATAATTTTATTATTTAATTTTAATTTGAATTAATTTAATCTATTTCTAATTACCCTGACTTGTCTAGAAGAATCTTCAGTTTTTCGATAATTGTGTGAAGCAGCAATTGATGATAACAATCTCTTATCTGTACAAATAAATAATTAGAGGTATAATTTTTACCTTATATTAAAAAATAGTTAATGACTATTTTCTTTTTTATTCCAAATGTTCGATTAATTTAGGAGAATTTTCTTGGAAAATATTAACTTTTTTTTTAATTTCTTCACTGATCTATAGAGCTCAACAAACTTTTGAAACTACTTTCTTTTTTTTAAGTAAAAAATTTGATTTTTGAGAACGTGTCTGGCGATTTTTTTTTCTTTTTGACAGTTGAAAACTATCAGATGTTCAACTATTTTTTCAATGCTAGCTAAAAAAATAATATAGTGTAAAACAGAACAGAAATTTGAAAAAAATTCAAACTTTTATTCACAAAAGTAACAAAATCAAGGTGGCCGTTTTCATCGACGAAAAAATTCCTGGCTATTTCCTGATTCTTTTGCGGTTCACAAAAATTTGTCACGGTCATTGAAATTGAAAAATTCGAACTCTGAAAGCTGACATTTTTCCATTTGAAGTAATCAACAGTGAACTGCAAATGAAAGCACTTAAAGTAAAACTCTTTTCAATTTTAAACTTTAGATATTCAAGCTTAACAAAATTTTAATTCCGAAATTTTTTATTCAAGCGCTGAATAATTTTCACGTATAAAATAAAAACTCATTTTAATGCTTTAAATTGAAGAATTAATCAACAAATTTGTCAATTTCACATTAAATACGGGTTTCATATATTTTTAAACATTCTCATTAAAAAAACCTTTTTATATTTTTCCAGTAGTAGTATACCATTAAGCCATTTCCCTTTCAGGGTAGGCGTGACACTACCCGATCCGGGTAGTGTTTCTAGGTGGATAGTTTCTTGTAGTAAATAATTACAAGTTGGGCTCACCACACCCACGATGTGCCAACAGCACGCAGTATTCTCGAATGGTCACCCATCCAAGTATTAACCGCGCCCAACGCTGCTTAACTTCAGTGATCTGACGAGAACTGGTTTTTTCAGCGTGGTATGGCCGTTGGCCATTATCTTAAGAAAATGTTGGTATTGTCTTAAATCCTTTCAAAAATCCGTGAGCGGAGCTTAACAATTTTATTTCAAAATCCTAAAAAATATACATTTTGTTTTGATCTCATTTTACATATTTTCAAATTTTTAATTATTATTTAAACTTCTTAAAAACTTTCAAATATGTTTCGAAATGATTCGAATTTTTTTTAATTTTTTACTAATCCTGCCAAATTAAAAAATGTTCTTAAAATCTTTCAGATTGTTGTTTTACATTTTTAGAAATCTTATGAAATGTTGTGAAATGTTTTCAAATATTATCGTAAAATTAATTTCTCAAAATAAAAAATTATTACAAATTTTCCTATTAATATTAAGAAAAACTTTGTATTCTCTTAAACCCTTTAAAAATTCTTGAGAACATTCCAAATATTTTGTTTGAAATCTTCAAAAATCTTAGTTGAAAAATTGAGCTTTTTCTAAATTATTGAAGCTTGAATTGTTATTTATAAATCAAAATTTCCAACTTCCACTTAGAAATAACAATTTTTTTAAATGGTACCATTGAAATCGTAAAGTTTGAATTAAACACTCGGAAAAGCGAAAGATTCATGGCTTTCTATTTCAGACAAATCAGTTTCGTATTCTCTAGTTCTGAATACTATTTCATTCATAAATGCTCATTCAAAATGAATAGCCAAATATGGCTAAATATTGAAAAATTGTTCTTTTTTTAAATAAAAATTTCAAATTGAATTACTTTTTTTAAAACTTACGAATAACAATCCATATTTAAATATTGATATACGATCAGTAGCTAAAAAGGAATTAGCATAAAAGAAAATTGCTTTAATTTACAATTTTTTAAGATCTTTAGAACTGTATTGTAAAATTTTTAAAATTGAAAATGTACGCTTAAAAATAAAGATTTGAAATGGAAATTTTTTTTAATTAATTATTTCAAAATTAAGCATCGTATACTGAATAATTTCATAATTGAAAAAGTTAACAATTAAACTTGACCTTCACAAAAATGTGGAATCGAACTTATTTTAAATTGCACTATATCATGTGCTATGAAATTTGTAATCTTTCAAGTGATTGGATCAATTTTTCATCTAAAAAGTTGGGAAATTCCCGGTTAACAAATAAGCTCACTGTCATTTCAAGGTCTTTCGCAGCCTGAACAAATTCCCGTTCATTTTCCGGTTTTTCCGATTGAATGAAATAAAGTTGACCAATTTCAAACTCAAAGCGTTTAAATTAATTTTTATTCATTCCAAGTGCATGGAATTGTACAATTGAAAATGTAGACCCTTTTATTCTTTAGAATTTTTAACTGTGAGGAATTGCACAGGATTCTGATGGATTTCGGCTAAAAGTAAAAGTTCTCAAGTGGTTTCAAAAGATCTCTAGGAACCCCAAAGTATTTGAAAAGCTTATAAGGATTGTCAAAGTATTTTAGAATATTTCGAAGAATTCCTACAGATTTTAAGTTATTTCTAAAGTTTTTGGATGGTTTTACAGGATTTCGAGTCATTTCTAAACATTTTAAGGAATTTCAGAGGATTTCTAGTTACTGACAAATATTTTGAAAGATTTTAATGGGACACTAAGGGTGTCAAGTAATTTAAACAGGTTAAAAAATTCAAATGATTTCAAAGGATTTCAAAAACGTGTGTGAGATTTTACGAGCCTTCAAAATTTTTCAATTGACTAAGACGGGTTTGAAAATTTGTTGAAGCTTTAGAGCTAAACATTTTTCCATTTGAAGGAATAAAAAATAAAGTACAAGTTAAAGCACTCAAAGTGGAAATCTTGAATTTTAAACTTTTTGAATTGAAGTTTAAGTTTTTGATTTCAAAAATTTTGTATTCGAATCATCAATAATTTACACGTAGAAAATCGAAGGTACTAACACTTGCAATTAAACAATTTTAAATGAAATGCAGATAAACTGCAAAATTTAGAATTTTTAACTTTTATCGTTATCATTTTCAATGCTCTAAATGAAAGAATCAATCAATCAACTTCAGAATTTTTAAAATTATATTATTTAAAGCAATTTTAAGCTAGAAACATTGAAAATTGACAAATTAAAATTTTTCTAACTGAACACTTCGTAAATTAGAAGTTAAATTCTTTTTATTTCAAATAGTTAAAACATCCTTGAAAAGCTTCCAAATTTTATTTTCAAATCTTGAGAAATGTAGATTTTTTCAAATTTAAAATTATTTTTGCATTTTTTTCAGAATATCTAAATATTTTAATAAATAATAAATGTTGAATGATAAATGTTTTTTATCAAAAATGGTCAACTTCAAACGCTTTTAATTTTTAATTGTTCAAGTCATCAAGACTGTATTTTAAAACTTCTAGGGTACTGCCTGATTTTTGCATACACCCCTGCGTTGTTGCGGAATTGCTGCGCACGACCTTGTCTGGTCTATCGGGAACGGGTAAAGCGGGACTGCAGTGTACTACATTTTTGTGTCACAATTCATCTTTTTTGAAACGAAAATTTAATTACTTGGTTGAAAATTAAACTTTTTCGTTAGAACTTAATTTTTTTTGGTTGAAAATTCATCAATTGAAATCCAAATTCATCTCTTTGGTTAATAAATGAGCCATTTTCTTAAAAATTCGTTTTTCCTCTGTCTAAAAATTATCTTTTTTTTTTACTGAAAATGTAACTATTTCAGTTGACACTCTAACTATTTTGTTAAAAATTTGTTCTTTTTTTTTTAATTGCAAATTTTTTTTCAACTAAAAATGTAACTATTCCAGTTAAATATTCCATCATTTTAGTTGAAAAATTATCTTTTTTAGTTGAATATCAATTTTTAAAAATGAATCTTCAACTATTCAATTTTTTAGTTCCAAAATTATCTTTTTTAGTTGAAAAATTGGTATTTTTTTGTAGAAATTAATCTTTTTGTTTAAAAATGCATCTGTTTGGTTTAAAATTCACCTATTCCAGTTGACAATTCATCATTTTAATTTAAAATTGATCATTTTTGTGAAAAATTAATTTTTTTAAATGAAAATTGAACTATTCCATTTTTGGTTGAGAATGAATCTTTTTTAGTACAACATTCAACTATTTTCTTCAAAATTTGTCTTTTTAGTTTAAAAGAAGTTTAAAATTAAAATTTGTTATTTTAATAAAAGAATAGAATAAAATTGATAAAAGTTCAATTTTGAAAGTTTAAAATTATAAGAACTTGAAATTCAAAAATACTTATTCAATTTTTAGGGCTACGAGGATTTAAAATGTTTGCAAAATGAGTTTTTCATGCTTCGCAGTTACATTTTTTAAGATTGAAAGCGTCTAAATACAAATTGTTTGATTTGAAATAAACCAAAATTTTGAGTGATTCTCATTCAGAGATTTTCTAACAGAAAAAATCCGGCTATTTGTACCGAAAATTCGGTAAAAATCCAGCTTTTCCTAGGTCCCACTATTCCTAGTGAAAAATGCGGATTTTTAAGGCTGATTCTTTAATTTTGTTACAATTTTACATGTTTTATGTTGAAACAGTGTCTAATTTCTAACTCCTTGAAATAAATCGATTTCAAATTAGTCGGAACTGCATATTAGTAATGAGGTTAACATCCCAGTAAACGTGATTAACTTTCTTGATTTTTTTCTGATTTAAATTAATTGCAAATTCTTTTGGTATTAAAATGCTAAAAATAAATGAGCTTTGTTATTAAAAGTTATTTACAAAATATTTCTAAACAGAGGTTTTCTTCAGGTGAGGTGTATTATTTTTTATCGAATCAGGTGGTATCTTTGTAAGGACACACGTGAAGGAATCATTCGATAAGGTGAATTTGATTATATGTGTAAATAATTATCATTTTTCATTTTTCAAGCAATAATTATAACAATATTAAATATTTTTACCAATTAAATTTGTAATTTTCTACTAATATTTAGTAGCTTACTTTTCTCTAATTAAATTAGTAGAATTTCACTAGAAATCAGTCAAATTTCGCTGATTTTTATTCTCGTAAACACAAATACGAAAATTATATATTCAAAAGAGAATTGTTGGATCAATGTAGCATTTTTTGAATGATAAAACAATACACCTCTAAAATATGTAAGCCTACAAAATCATATTTCTTAATCTATTTTGTAATCAGTTCGAACACAGATTTTTTTATGCTTGTATAGCCATGAATATTGAATTGTCATGTTAATACAGTTTTACATTCCCTCCTACTGGTATCTTTATGAATGTCGAATGTTTAATTCGAATTACATACACTGGGAAAAAAGTTTTTAAATTTTTTGCAACGAATAACAATAAAGGTAAAAAGTATTTTCTGTTTGTCTCTTCTACTTCGTATTTATATCATAAAAACATAAAACTGTAGACAAATTTCCATACTTCATAATGTTATCATTTAACTTTATTTCATTAATTTTTTCTGATCGCCCTGAGTTGCCTGGCAGAATCTCCGTTTTTCAATAATGGATGAAAGCAATAATTAATTACCACCACCTTTTATCCATGCAAATATCTAATTAGAGGTATAATTTTAACGTCATAACATAAAAAAGTTAATGACTAAATTATTTTTTATTCCAAATGTTCTCTTTATCAAAATATTAACCTTTGAAAGTTTTTTATTACAGATCTATAGAGTTCCATAAACTCTTATAAATTCAATTTTTGAGAAAACGTTTTTGCCATCCTGAACATTTTTTGCGTTAATTTCAGAATAATCTTAGGATATTCGCAAACTAAACTAAAAATAAAACCGGACGTTAATGTATGTTTAATTTACCTTAAATGAAGATTTAAATAGGGAAATAAAAGAAAAAAAGATTTTTCCGACAAATGGGTCTAGAGTTTTTTTTAATCCTGAAAGATTTTTAATCCCAGAAATGAAACCAAAAAATAGAATAATAAAAATTTGTAAACGAAAATATTACCTCCATGTATAAGGAGGAGATAGGATTAAATCTTGGCCAAACGGATAATCATTTAGTCGATAATTTTTTTCCATATTCCTGTGTGTTCATATGGCATATAGTAAAATGATTAAAGAATTCAGAAATAATTCTCATAACATAGTTGAAAAATATTGCGTTAGTTTCTTCCTATAATTGTCTAAGATAATTCTCAAGTACCCGAAAATTTAATATTTGTTCATGTAAGTTCTACAGATATGACAAATTTATGACAAATTTTGAATAGTAGATTCAAAAAATACTCTTTAAAATTTAACAATATTTGACTATATAAGATTTCAAGAATGAAAAATTCTGTTCTCCTTTTGCAGGTTTTGAAATGATTGTTTGTCGAGATCATGAGTTTACTAGATATGAGCTATCTCCTATGGATCGATGAAAATATTAATTAATCGTTTTTAAACGAATTATGCTTTTCAGGATTGTTATAAAAAAAACAAATTGTGGGATAATTTTTTTCTAGAATCTGCACGATTCCACGGGGTAGGATTTTTTTAAATACATAAATGTATAATCTTTAGAAAATGTACAATCTAAAATATTTTTATATTCTTTTTCTTTTAAAGATTTTGTTCTAAGGCTACACATTGCGAGAAGTTAAAATTATTTATATTTGCGCCGAAGCTTGAAAAGGTGTTCTTTACCTATACGCTAATACTGATAAGGCCATTAAAACTACTGTCGTCATTCTCAAATATTTGGTTCATTTTCAAGCCCCGTTATTTTACGAGATTCCTTTTAGTAAAAGATATTGATTTGAAAAAATTGTGAACGTTTTATAAAAAACGTAAATTTACGGTTTTCAAATATCTTACCTAATAGAATTGTAGCTTCTGGGAATAAAATTATTACCGGTACCGAGAAATTCTAAACAAAATGTAGATTTTCAAAGATTTTGAAATAAAGTTTTGAAGCTTTTTAGGATTTAGGAAATGTTCAGATAGTCACATTTTTTTCTTAAGATTTCAGGGAAAATTTAAATTAATTTTTTGTTTTGTTTGAAAAATTATTTAACAGGAAATATTTAAAAAGATTTCAAATGATTTTCTAAAATTTCAGAAAAGAATGTAGAATATTTCTAAGCAAAATTTTTCAATTTTGTGAGATTAAAAAATTTTCGAAAAAATGCCAATAAGTTTAAGAGATATTTAGAAATTTTGAAAGAATACAAAAATAATTTTATTCAAAACAAAATGTAGATTTTTTAAGATTTCGAACAAAATATTAAGAAGCATTTTAACAAAATTTTCTTAAGATTTCTCCGGAAATTTTAGATCATTTTTTTGTTTTACAACATTTATTTTAAGAAAATATTTCAAAACATTTCAAAACATTGCAGAAGATTTCCAAAAGATTGACAACATAATCAGAACAGAATCTGGAAAATTTGAAAACAATTTTCTTCATTTTTCAGAAATTTTGAAAATTTTTATGAAAATTTCGAACCATTTTGAAAGATTGTAAAATCATTTCATAAGTAACAAATCAATCATTTTCTTCGACCGACGATGTTTAAGAATTTTAAATTGTAAATTTGTTATGTCCTACGGTCCACATAAAATTAAATAAAAATTGAGCCAAAAACATTTTTCAAACTCAGATTTTATTAATTAAAAAACTCGTTTCTCCATCCTTTGACGTACGTCTCGGTACGATTGCGTACCTTTTTCAAAAGGTTTTTAAAACCTAAATACAATAATATTTCAAATTAGCAATATTAAACAGAAAAATTAAAAATAAGAAGAACAATTTCATAAATTAATGTAAATTTGTTCGAAGAGTAAAACAAACATCAAAAAGGAACGTAGAAAACAATGTCAATTTTGAAGAATTCAACTCAAATTTTTTGTGAAAAATTTAGAAAAAATTAAAATTGTTATAGAAGTCTCAACAAAGTGGTAATTTTCAAAGTGAGTGAATTCTTTTTAATGTTTTCGAGATTTCTATAACAATTTTAATGTTTTCTAAATTTTTGACTCAAAATTTGACTTGAATTCTTCAAAATTGACATTGGTTTATATGTTCCTTTTCGACGTTTGTTTTACTTTTCGAAATTAATCTTATCTCAGGTACGAATTTACATTAATTTATTAAATTATTCTTCTTATTTTTAATTTTTCTGTTTAATATTGCTAATTTAAAATATTATTGTATGTAGGTTTTAAAAACCTGTTGAAGAAGGTACGCAATTATACTGAAACGTATGTAAAAGGATGAAGAAAGGAGTTTTTTAATGAATAAATTCTGAGTTGGGAAAATGCTTTTGGCTCAATTTTTATTTAATTTGATTTGTACCGTGAGACATAAAAAATGTACAATTAAAAATTCATTCTAAAAGATATTAGAAGTTTTTAAAAACATTTTTAAATAATAAAAAATTTCGAAAAACTTAAAACAAAATGTAGATCTTAGAATATTTCTGAATAAAATTTTTAATTTTTTAAAAAGATTTTGAAAGGTTTCAAGATAGTTAAGAAATGTTCTTAAGATTCCTGGGAATATTTAAAGTGATTCTTTATTTTTAAATATTAATTTTGAGAGAATATTTGAAAATATTGTAATACATTACAAAAGATTTAGAAAATTGTCACAAATGAATCCCAAAGATTTTGAAACAATGTTAGGAATAATTCGAATTAGTTTAAAAGATAATTGAGAATTTTTGCAATTTTTAAAAAGATCAAAAATATTTTAAAACTTTGAAAGATTTCCAAACATTTATAAAATATTTAAAAAAAATTTGTACAATCGTTAAAAAGCCTTAAATATCTTTAAAAGTACTCAAGTTTTTCCTGAAATTTTATAAAAGTCTGTTAAAAAATTTCTTAAAAGATTTCTTAAGATATTAATACATACTTTTTCGACAATTTTGAAATCTTCACACATCTCTTTGAATTTCCTCAAGAAACTAAGGAAAAATATATTTATATAATTTCAAAGCAACTAAATAAAGAAAATTGAAAAATGAAATGTCATTCGAAATTTGTATTTTGTATTGGAAATTATTTTTTCCTAAAAATTTTAATTTATAATAATAATAATAATATAAATCTTTATTGAGTTTGTAAATAGAAGGATATGCACATGGCAGTCAGAGTCAACATAAAAACTTATGTTATGTTATGTTATTTATCGAAATTGATATACAAAAATGAAAAAATTCCAATAGTAGGCCAAAAGACGCGAAATACCTATTTAAAATATCCTATTTTTAGTAAAACAACGTGATATAGGGAAGAAAATCTGAAGAAAGAGGTGGAGCTTTTAATGTAAGGTAGCAAAGAATTTACAATTTATTTCAATAAGCTAAAGGAATTACAGAGAAATTAAAAAAAAATTTAATATAATTATCTCTTTAGATTCTTAACTTTTTGTCCTTCATTTTAAAATCAAAATACTAATGAATACAATTTGTTTCGAATTTTACTCGAATTGTACTATTTTGAACGACTAAGATTTGTAACTAAACAATTTTATAAAGTTCAATTTTTGTTAAATTGAATGAATTATGTTAAAGAAACGGTTCGTTGAATTAAAAAAATATATAAGGCAAGCAAAAATAGATGAATTGTATGAATAATTCTGGCTTCTCTTGCAATATATAGCCTTCCTCTTGTTTCAATAAAGCTGAAAGTATTACACATCCATGTTATTTTATTAAACATTTCAATTTGGCACATTTTTCATATCTATAATCATATATTTTTATAGTAGTTTTCTAATGTCTGATTAGAAATTTTTACTAATTTTCAGGGGCTCCCTTTTCTCTTATTTAATTAATAGACTTTCATTAATCTACATCTAGAGAGCATATTAAAAAAACCTTTGTTAATATAAAAATGGGAAGTTTCACATTTTTATTTGTTGGTATTAGTGATTTTTTCTGTTACATTTTTGTCACAGGAAAGTTTTCAAGTACCCGAAAAAATACTTGACCCTGCAGATCAGAAATTTTTTATTATGTTTTCAGTGATCTGTTTCTAATTTCTGATATCAGAAAGAACTCATCAAGATACGTAAAATTTTAAACCACAAAATATAAAATAGAATTTCCAGAATCTGATTCGCATTTGGAAAATTAAAAAATAT
Source organism: Andricus curvator (assembly GCA_932195095.1). Lineage (NCBI taxonomy): Eukaryota > Metazoa > Arthropoda > Insecta > Hymenoptera > Cynipidae > Andricus > Andricus curvator. The sequence continues at coordinate 2,508 of CAKNYM010029511.1, read as the reverse complement.
TTTCAAAAATTTCAAATAGTCATTGAAAAAAGAAGCATTTTAGGAACTTTGAAAGCTTTCAAGAAAATAAAAAAATAAAATTACGAAGATTCCTGGGAGTGCTTCAAATGTGTTTTTATTTTGAATAATGGATTTTGAGAGACAATTAAAAAATATTTTCAGGCGTTTTGAACAGTAATCGAAAGAATAAGCTTTTGAAGGACTTGTAAAGATTACAAGAGAATGAAAAATTTGTGTCAAGATTTCGAGGAAAATTTGGATTGGTTTTTTTAATAAATAATTTGACGAGAATATCTGAAAAGATTTCAAAAGATTTACAAAATCATTGAAAAAAATTTTAGAAGAGATACAGGCAAATTTTTCAATTTTGTAAGATAAAAAAAACATTAGGGAAAAAATCTAATCATCTTGAAAGATATTTTGAAGCTTTAGAACTTTTAAAAGCTTTTATAAATAATTTTGAATTTGAAAAGATTAAAAAAAGTGTGAAACAAAATCCAGATTTTTGAAGATTAATGAAAAAAGAAGCTTTTCAGGAATTTTCGAACGTTTCAAGAGAATAAAAAAAAATTTTTTAAGATTCCTAGGAAAATTGCAAATGATTTTCTCTTTTGAAGAATAAGTGCGAGTAAGTGAAAGAGATATTTATAATTTATGACATGATTCAAGGCATCAAGGTGGACCTTCTGAGATATTTATCATAACTCAGTTCCAGGAAAAAACATTTATTGACTACATTCTTTAAAATTGATGTCACAATCTATATTATCTCTTAAGTTTGAGGAAAATCCGGTTTTTACGTAAAACAACTAATATGAATCATATGAGGATCAATTAATTATTTGGCTTGCTGAATACTACAAATAGTCGTACATAAAATTTTTAATTCTTGAAAACACTGGCCTCAAAAATTCAGAAAATACTTTAACTTTTTGAATTTACATCCGAAATGGCTGGCGAATGAATTCTTCCTTCATTTTTACACCCTTATGAAGCGTGTCAAAGGGCAATCCAATCGGATGATTCCTTCAAATGTTACCCTGTTTGCAGACTACAACAGCGACGACAATGACAGACAGACACCGACGTGAAAACTATTTTTTCCGACTCAGGGGGCCTCAAAACGTCGACATTTGATGGAATCCGCAAAATTCATTTTTCACATAAAACTATCATTTTGTCATTGGGATGAGAATTTCATAATAGGAATAAGTGCTATAATCATTTTAATCATACAATTTAAATTTGCTTTTATACTATAAGGAGACGATGATTTCTGTAATAAAATCATAATTTTAATAATATTAAAAACGTATTACTGTTATACGGAAATTTCGAGGTGAATTGAAGATAATAAAAAGGATTCAAGTTCAATTCAAGAAAATTTAAGGAATTGAAATTTTGGTTCAAAGTGGAACTACCTTTTCAAAAATTCATTTTTTTGGTTGACGATTCATAGTCCAAGTTTTGTTACAAAAGAGATTGTAAATTGAATTGTACATGAAAAATTATTTTCTCTTTAGGAACTCTCACCTGCTGCCAGTATAGGATAATGTGTTTAATTCATATTTCGGTATCATCAAAATATTTTTTCATTGTCAGACATTAAAATAAGCTATATTAGAATATCTTGAAATCTAGGCAAACAATTATGTAAAGTCGAAACAAAATCTATTTCTGGACTATATAATACAAAATGCAGCAAAAACTATGGAAGTATGTTGCCATTATTTCCAATGCTATGAGGAGGTGAAACAAAAAATCTGTTTTTCGAGTGGGTAAAACTAAAATAATGGTCTTTATCCAGTTACGATTCTCCTATTTTTTATTTAGTATTTCTCCATTGTAT
>CAKNYM010029510.1:10618-21770 GCA_932195095.1 Andricus curvator | reverse complement strand
TAAGCGTGACACTACCCGATTCGGGTAGTGTTTCTAGGTGGATAGTTACTTGTAGTAAATAACTACAAGTGTGGGCTCACCACACCCACGACCGCCAACAGCAACGCAGTAGTATCAGACGGTCACCCATCCAAGTACTAACCGCGCCCAACACTGCTTAACTTCAGTGATCTAACGGGAACTGGTGTTTCCAGCGTGGTATGGCCGTTGCCATGAATTCCATGAATTCCTTTAATTCAATGATTTCCTTGAACTTCGTGAATTCCATGAATTCCTTTAATTTAATGAATTCCCCGCTTTCCATTAATTCCGTGAATTTTATGAATTCCACGAATTGCTTGAATTCCTCGAATTCCGTGAATTCCGTGAATTCGATGAATTCCCCGAATACCATGAATTCCATTATTTCCGTATGTGTATAGATACACGCTTATCTAAAAATTGCATTAAGAAAAAGTATTCGTATTATTTACAACACGATCAATACAATTTCAGACATGACTTTTCAGTATGTTTGACAAGAACTTCAGTTAAATCTACTGAGATTCTGTGAATTTCAGCTAGCCTCTAGTAAAATCTACTGGACTCGGCGTTTTTCATATACGCGTGTACATTTCACTGGAAGTTGGGTAAAATCTACAGAAAATCAGTAAATTTTACGGAACTTATTTTAAAATCGTCTGAAATGTCATGTTGTCCATACTTGTACCTTTTTCTGCGTGTAGTGTGTTGGGGGTTTTGGGGTCGCTGATTTCTAATTTTTGGCGTTCGTTGAAAGAATTCTTTAATAAAGATCCCTATATTATATCTTACAGATGGGGACTTTGGTATGCCACTTCTACTTGTACAAGGGTTCGGTCATAATGCAATTTTCGGAGTCCACGTGACGCAGTGGCCGGAGCATTCCTGCTACCATGTTGAAAGCTCTAGCATTGACCCTTGGAGACCTTTATAACAAGATTCGAATTTTAAATTAAAAAATACCCATTCTTATAAGAAAATTAATTGAGCATCTTTTTCCCTGGACAAATACGTTGTAGCTTTTCTCGCTTTCAAAATAAACTCAAAAACCTAATTTTTTAAATAACGAATTACTGTAAATTTCAGAAAAGGATAATGTGAAGAAATTTGTGGAAATTTATTCATTAAGAAAAATGCTCACAAGGCTATAAAGTACCTTAAGGAGCTGTACAGATTATATACATAGTACGATATAAAAATATGTAGAAATATATAAATATATAGATGTAGAATTTAGAGTGCAGTGTAAATATTTTTAGAACCCTGGTTTAATATTAAAAATGCTCATTTAACGACATTATTCGGTTATAAAAATGTCAGTAAGTTCATGGAAGTATATACTGTAAGAAGTTACTCAAATCTTATATTAAGATGGCGCTGTTGGTAAACTTATTTTAAGATATAAGTAGACAAAAGAAAAAAGAATAAAATTATCACACCTCATGATAGAAAAACATAAATGAATAAAAAAGAGTGATAGAACTGAATATAGTAGAGAGAGAAAACAAGATGCAGGCTAAGTCCACAGAGTTATATGAAATAATGGTGTACCCATAGATTTTAGAAATTCAAAGAACATATTTTTAAATGCAAATACTGTAGGCGCATTACGAATACTATTCGTCATTTTATTCCAAAGCCGTCTCCCTCTAATTACAAAATATTTCTGTATTATAAATGTTCTATGAGTAGGTATTGCCAGAGTATGACCGCTGTCGCGTAGCCCAGGCCGACCTGGAGGGTTTATATTGTCGCGCAGAAACAATTCCAATAAATATACAGGATTTTAGTTTTTAAAAATCATGTACAGCAAATTACATATACTATACAGCAAATATTGTCTTCTCTTGGCGACTGTTAGAAAATCAGCTTTTTCCCTATACTCATAAATATGATCGAATTTGGACAAGTTATAGATAAAACGAATGCAGGCATTGAGAGCACGTTCAAGTTTACAGTTAAGGTCATGAGAGATTTAAACATATACCACACACCCATAATCAAAATGAGGGAGAATCAAGGCTTTTACAAGGTGGATTCGTGTAGCTGTAGGCAAAGAGTCACTACTCAGACGAAGCTGATGTAAATTTCTGAAGGTTTTGCGTGATATTCGTTGAACATGCTCTTTCCAAGAAAGAGTCCTGTTAAATATCAAATCAAGATGTAATTATTATAATTAAGCATGTAATCAAAAAGCTCCGTTTCAAGTTCATTACCATAACTAGTATTGGCTGGTTTATATACATCCCGAAAAAGTAGACGTTCACGAGATTGAAAGACGTCAATAAATAGAAATTCAGCAGCCGGTACAGTAGTGTCAGTACTGACATGTAAGATCTTACCCTTTAAATCGTTATGGACATATACGAAGACCCCACCACCTCTACGAGACTCCCTATCTTTTCTGAAAAGCGAGTAATTATTAAGGCCAATATTTGACGAATCAAATTGAGACTTGAGCCAAGTTTCAGATACAGCTATAATATGAAAGGATCTCTGACCTAAATGATCAGCCAACTTATCAAAATGAGCAGGGAGGGATTGAGCATTGACATGGCATTTATTAAGAAAGGCCATCAAATCTTACAAGAAGGAGGCAATACCATATATAGGGCCAATGACAAAAAAAGCCCTGCAATAAGAGGTGGTTAGCATAAAAACATCCCATTTCCATAGAGCAGACCACTTCTATGGGAATTTACAGAAATTCTTGGAAATGTCAAGTAATTCAACGGTAACCTACAATCACAGTTCTGCTGCGATCATACCGATACCTCTTGATAGTTTGATTTTGAGGTTTGTCGGCCTTCCAGCAATGTAGCTTTCTGCAGGGTTGTTTTTAAAAATACAGTGCACTGAAGCACTGCTAGTGGCCACACAGTGTGCCAAATCCAATAAGAGTGGCAGGGTCAACCGTTTTTGCAGAAAGTTCAAGAGACATTAGGAATGGATTCATGAAACTATATAAAATAAAAGAGCTGTGGATGAACATTTTCTGAAATTTCTTCATGAGACTTTTCTTTTGATACAGAATTTAGGGAAAACAATTTATTCCCAATTAATTTTTTTTTTATATTCAGAATTTAATTTATTATGTGTTCCAAGTTATTGATATTTTATGTTATTTCAATATTTACGACAGTGTGTTTTTTGTTTTGCTCTCATTGATATTGAAGGAATGCCGGGGAATGGGCATTCAGCAGAAAGTCCTTCATGGAAACATTTCTTGATATAAATTATACGTGACAAAAATATAATTACAAATAATTTATAACATTGTTTGCAACCACCATGTTATAAGCCTATAAAATAGTCAGATAAATAGTTACAATAATTAATAAGCAGTCGCAGACAATTGTAACAACCGAGCCAAAATCTGAATGGCACCTGGGTGAGATTTCTTAAACGGTGAATCTGGGATACCGGGCGACCCGTCAGAGTATGCAGTCTTATCCTTGCATTCGGGGCGCTACAAGTATATACAAAAACCTTTCCCTAGCTGCTCGTGGAAACAACAATGACACCACCAAACCACTAAAATTTGAAGATGCGGTTTAAAACGATCGAACGCGCAGAGCACCCGACAATGTGTAGGCAAACAGTTCCGATCGCCCTAGAGTTCGGGGTGCTGAAATAATTTAGATCATTGCAATATTCATTTGCCTATCTCTTGAAAAATGGATATGTACGCTGAGCGCATCCCCAACCGCTGCTTGAAAAAGCTGCAGACGCAGATAAGGAAGCGACATTAAGACCAACAGCAGAAAGCGGACACTTTCTGAGAGATGATAGCAATTTCAGTACAGGGAGGATCATTGACATGCAGGTTCCTCCTAAGCTCCAAGATCCGGCTGAAATGGATGCCCCCTTTGTGAGTATAGCTATGAGAAGTCCGACCTCTGAACCGTCAATTGCTCAGTTTATGGTACTGCAAGAGCTTTGGCTGATTCAAATCGAAGCCAAAAACCGACGATGGATCAAAAGACTAAAAGACGCGCTTGCATCAACTGAACAAGAAGATTGGGTGGGCAAGACAAAATACCCACCGTGTTCAGTATGTGATTGACTACATAACATCTGGTAGACCGTTCACGGAAAGGGTTCGAAGGTTCGCCCAAGAACTGAGGATCTACAATCACACATTGAACAAGTCAAAGCTGCTGACAATCAAGCAGCATATTGTTGACAAAATGCGGGTGTTATCTTACGCACAGAGGAGAATACAGAAGAGGGAGAGATGGATCATCGAGAATCAGCTGTTTCTCGCTGCCTCATCACGCCTTTTCAGCGATCTTCCTGTTTCTGTCAAAAATGAACAAAAACCCAACGTGGTAGAGACTTTTTGGAGAGAGGTATACAAGATCCTGAAAACACTGTAGTTGAAAGAAGATACTGATAATATCATCCGCCTCAAGGAGTTCTGCGACAACCTCATAACATCTGAGGAGGGGTGTCCTTAATCACTGCCGAAGACATGAAAAAAGCACTCAGGGCCCATTTCGCAGTGGGTGGTGTTAGGATGCACTATACTCCTACCGAAAAAGGCGACTTGTCCAACCCAGAGAATCGCAGGCCAATAAATTATTTGAACACACTGTAGGAGATCTTTACAGCTGTCCTAAACAACAGGATTTTTTTTCGAAGAATTGAGGCCAGATCTGTTCATACATGGGGATGCCTCAAAGCCGCATTCAGAATGTAACATCAGTGAAGGAGTCTCTCCGAAGCAGACACAAGTATATTCTTCTACAGAATTTGTCTTCAAATCTTCAAGGTATCTGCGACTAACGTGCTTGCCGCCCTGGTTCTACTCTACTAGTTTGGGGTGGTTCAATGGACGATGAACGAGCTTACGGCCCTTGATGTCGCGATACGTAAGGTCATGAATATTCATAAGAGCTTCCATATCAATTCGTACGTTCCACGATTATACATCTTACGCCGTCAAAGCGAAGGCGGACTTCTGAATCTCCAACTTCTTCATAACTGAATTGTTCCAGGTACAACAGCTTGGATCGTTGCAAATGGTCTGAGTTTGAACATCAGATGTGAGGAAAGTGCATTACTCCATCTAGATGCTTCACTTCTAAAAGCCGAACTAAAGAAAGCAGAGGTGGAAAAATTTTGCCAACAGCTACTGGACAAGAAAATGCACGGAAGCTTCCACAGAAATGTAGAAAAAAAGCAGGAATATGTGATTTCTATCTTAGTATACCGTGACCATTTTTTGTCAAGAAGTTCCCAGTAATAGGTGCAGAGCGTGTAATGCACATGCTGAGTACCTAGAACACATACCATCTTAGTACTTTATTACCATCGTTGTCGCTCTTACGGCGTTGGCCGCGACCCTGTCCTGTCGAACGCTCCGACGGCGATAGAGTCAATTGTCCAAAACGAGAAGTGCCAAATCGTTTGGAACTAGGATTTTCGTCAGCAGTCTCCGTTGCACACTCGACGCCTTGACTTCGAGAAACAAACTCGAATTCTCGAATTCTTGGCTCCAGCCGACTAAAACATCACTGCCAAGGAGAAGGAAAAGGTGCAGAGGTATCAATACCTCAAAAGCAGGTTGCCACGACTGTACTCGTGATCAGTGCTCTCGAATGTGTGAAACTATCACTGATCCGTAACCTAAAAGCCATACTCGCGTGTCAAAAATATGACACAGTACTTGCGAAATGGATGCAGAAAGCTGTCATCCTTTGTTCGCTTCGTGTACTCAAGACACACGAGAGTTTCGCCAGCCTGTCTTTATGATTTCATGGTTCCCTGTGGCTACCCCTCTCACGGTCGTGAGACGTGGACATATATGTGATTTTCCGCGGTTCTACTGGCTAAAACTTGTCATAAGCACAACGGCGGGTTTTCACCGGGAGTGGCTGCCCTTCCGAAAAGTTACAGCCACTGTCGTGCACCCTGTGTACACGGAGCGACCCGAAGATGGCCTCCTGCATTTTCCCCGCAAGCATCTTAGCATTTTATTGCCAGGCAGGGATAATTTTCAGGCTATTAACCAGTGAAAGTTTGGCACCTGCAAAAACACCGATAACCAGGGCGTCTAGCTTAACAGAATATCCCTTGTATAACCGTCTCAAATCCCTTATAAAGTCTTTATACCTCTCTTCATTTTCATTCTCCTTGGCTGTGATGTTTTGGTCAGCTGGTATTGGAAATCCGATAACGAACATGGTTCGTTTCTCAAAGTGAAGGAGAACCATGTCAGGCCTCCAGTGCGCAACAGAAACAATTTTCGACAATATGAAGTTCTAGTATGTGCGGCACTTCTCATTTTCGACGATTGACTATTTCCCTAGGAGCGTTGGGCGGAGAGATATTAGGGCTAATGCCATAAGAGCGACAGAGATGCTAATAAAGCACTCTTAGTGCCGCATTGCGCATTTGGATGCACGTCTTTCCTGCATGAGTTGGACAACTAGATAGTATGTGTCCCAGATGTTTAGGGTGTGATAAGATACCGTGCATCCTGTTGTCTTCGTGCTTTCTGACTCATTATTCCGCGACCATCTTGACGGCGTGAGATGTAAAGTCGCCCAACAGAAGGTGACTTGACCCTTAATTCCCGGACAAGTGTACCACAGACACTTAAGAAATTTTCAAATCGTTTTTATTGTTGGAAATTAATAAAACTATATGCAGAAAACAATTTTTACGATTTGAACCAAGTCAAAGAGTACGAAAATATGAAAAATACGAATATTAGGGAATAAGTGTCTGTCAGACACTTAGTCGGGCAGAAGCGCCAAAACCATGTCGGGCACTAAGGGTTAAGGTGCATGCTTCTGTTCATGTGCATAACCTTTCGTGTTTCGATATTAAGAGATCTGAGCTCGTCCTTCGCGAATGGAACTGCTACATATTAATAGAGTACCATTGGGACGGCAAGCCTGTTCGTCGCAGATACTTTGTTTCTCGCCGACAGTACGGAAGATCAAATCCATCAGGTGTGACATTTGTAGCTGCTTCGGAGAGTATCCTTCATAGATGTTACATCCTGAATGCGGCTTTGTGGCATGCCCAGGTATGTATAGGTCGCTTGAGCACCAAGGGGTCGTATAGCGCGTCTGTCGATGACCTTAGGGTGTTCACGGGTGCCATTAAGTCTTCCATGTTTCAAATAAACCTTGGCACATTTTTCTAACCTAAACTCCATTTCAATCTCCTGAGTGTATTTCTCGACAATTTCTAGAGCTAGATTTAGTTGCTCTTCATTTTTAGCATAGATCTTAAGATCATCCATATAAAATACATGAGAGACCTTATGCTTTCGATTTACATGTTTGCCACAGAAGTACCCTTCAGAATGGAGAAGTGCGAGAGATAGTGGCAATAATGTGAGGGAAAAGAGGAGAGGTCAAATGGTGTCGCCTTGAAAGACACCTCTCTGTGAGGTGATGGGGTTAGTTGTTTCTCGATGTTTCCCAGATGAGATAGTAAATCTGTTTTTTCGAAGTTTTCGATAGGTAGCGCTTTTAGGATGCCGCGTCTTGCGAGACACATTTATCGATAAGGAGGTTCTCCCGAATTCCTGCTACGCCTTTTTTTGAGCCGCGTTGTTCGTACATCTAACGCCACATAGGTCCAATTGTCCAAAAAATCTTATCATTTTGGATAGCTGTGAAGATATTATCTGGTCCCGAAGCGGAATAGTTCTTGATGCCTTTTAATCCTTTTTTCGCCTCCTCGGTCTTGCCCAGCCTATCTTGGTGCTGAGTTGATGCATTCGTCTTTTGGCCTCATGATTAGCCGTTGTTTTTATTCACCGATTTGCATCCTCCAAAACTCTTGTTGCATTATGTACACTACAATTGATAGTCGAAATGTCGGATTCTTCGGAAAAATCTCCAGGAAGCTCGTCATCCTGTTCAGCCAGATCTTTAGGCTTGAGACATACCTGGATGTTGATGTTTCTCCGGGTCCTGAAGCATCGCTCTTCCTCTATTGAATGCCTATCCGCGGTTAGTCTCAGGATCGGCTCTCTTTCTCTGATATTGATGCGAGAAGTGCAAGAGCTCTGGGCGTTTCTCGCACCACACAGCTTCTATAACCTGTCCACAACACTTAGAATGGAATGGTGAACTTGAAGTAAGGTATAGAAAGTTAACTTTCTATTCCACCACAAAGCAGCAAAGCTCCTAGATGCTAGCGGCTCGCTGCGAGCCGCTGAATGAGGAATTTATCTCTCGCAGTTAACCCTATCGATTCTGCTTCACGAAATCTTCCTACTCGTACACAAGATAGGTCAAGTATATAATCTTGATTTTGAATATAATAATGCAGTTAAAGAAGCACATGATAAATTAATGATCACTTATAGAATTCAGCGCACGTTTACTCGCTATTTATGGCAACATCGGATACTGCAATTACATTTTGATTTACATTGAACTTTGTTTTTTGCGCATAAAAACTCATTTGTTTGTCGCTTTGTTTTGGAATAATATTTAAAAAAAAGCTTTTATAAAAAGATTAGTGACTAGCGTCTTTTTAAAATTATCTTAACCATTTTTTACTGGATAACAAATTTGATTTTTTTTAAATTTCCACAACTGAGATTCCTTCAAGATTTTAAAATTTATAAACAAGGTCTTGAATCAGTGTAAGAGTACGGTGATTCAAATTTATACCTTCGAAAATACGATTTTAGAATTTTGGCGATAGATCCCCCCTCCCGCAAATTTGTTTATTTTAGGGAGAAAGAAATCCTATTTTTTTCAAATCTCTCAACATTGACCCGTGCGACTGGGATTTTGAAAGTAACATGGGGTTTTGAATGGGAATAGCTTGGTTTGAAAAAATGGAAAAAGAAGTACATTTCCTTAACTTTTTGTGAATTAAAGATAGAAATTTCTTGAGCAATCCTCCATGAATAATTTCAACCTGAAAAAATTTAATTTTGACGCACCCGAACCCTTTGCTTTGTTGCCGGAAAATTCCCCAAAAATGCAAAATATCAGTTTCATGTCAAAAATGTTGATTAATGTCAAAAATAATATTTCTAATTCAACATATTTGGCAATGAAAAGAAGGAGCTAGTGATAGAAAACTCACCTGAGGAAATCATTTCGAAATGCTAACGCGATGAATGATTATATGATCAAGGGGCAATTTTTTCTCTTGGAAGCTCAAATCCATATTCGCGGCAGAATGTCCCTGCGGATCGTCAACACTCGCGATAATTATGTGAAATTTCTTAAATATTGCATCTATAAAACAGCCAAAAAAAATAATAAGCAGAATCTATGTCAACAGCGCCGCCTGGTCTCACTCTCGATCTCTAAAACATGGGACTGACAATTTTTATAAAGTTGCAATAAATTATCAAAAAAAATAACAAATATATCGCCCAAAGAAGGGAAAATATATTCAATGTTAAATAGTGACTCTACAAATTTCGAGATAAAATCTTAAAGATACCCTCCGCCTCAAATTTTCGAGGGGATTTTCTAACTATGAGTAGATGTTCTATAATTACCACGGAAATACTCTTGAATGAAAACCTGTCGGAATTCTCCTGAAAAAACTCTATGAATATTTGCCAATCTTAAAAATGGAAACTTGAACAATTTTGAAAAATACTAGAAGTTTTTGCCCTCATGATTATAGAAGCGTGTCTTTTGGATAAATTTTGTTGGCCTAACATCAACTTGAACCTACCCGTGCAGCATCCTATCCTTAGAAAAAGATCACAATTTTAGAAATAATTAAAATAGTTGAAATTCTGATTTTTTCAGGATCAATTAGGCATCTCATCCTACCGAAACTGACTATTTATCGAAAAAAAAAATCAGAATTAGGTACCTATCTGACTTTCTAGGGCGTCAACTGTCCTAGTGTTGATATTATAACAACCAATCGAACATTTAGAACATTTATACATCTTATTAATAGGGGAAATAAGTATATTTTAAAGAAATTGTAAATCGTCGCTAATCTGGCAAGAGCCAGAAACACTTGGACATGTTCTCAGTGGATGCTCAAAATATGCACGCTACGGGTACATAGAGAGACACAATGCGGCTCTAAAAGTGTTATATTACCATCTTAGGCACTTCTATGGTGTTGATCTGCTGCCCGTTTTGCCAATTTCTCATTCTTCACCACTCAACGTATCAGTGCTACGAAGCCTGATATTGTCCTCCAAGATCTGAAGAACAAGATCATTTACGTGATTGAATTCTCGGCACCAGGCGATGGTAATATCACGGCAAAGGAGGAAGAAAAGCGGGCGAAATATCAAGCACTTCTTTTCGAGCTGAGCAGGCTCTACCAAGGCTTCAAAGTCCATCTTGTAATTCTCATAATCGGCTGTCTTGGAGGTATGAAAGCTTCATTTATTAGCCAACTCAACAAGATTCCTGCTTGCCAGCGTCAGGCTCATTCCATCGCGAACCGGATGCAAAAGGCTTCTGGGATCACTTCATCTGGTCCGTCAACACTGTTCCTCATAACATTCTACAAAGATTGGTAGCTCTAAAAAAGTATCCAGAGTTGAAACTTCATCTCCAACTGTCCAGGTCATCTGCGGCTAGAGACCTGACTTCAAGGAACAGTGTTGCCCGATGTTATCTCGCGTAAATTTTCCGCTCTTGCTTACCTTCTAGGACAGAAGGAGCAGAAGCAGATGACGTACACGTTCCAGTTGCGTCGGGATTGGTTGCTTTAAGGGACCATGCTCGTAGCTTCCGGAGCCTACAACTTCTCATAAAATGAAATTTAAGGTATTCATGGAATTCAAAGAATTCATGCCTTCTCAAGGAATTCATGGAATTCAAGGAATGCATGGAATTCAAGGAATTCATTAAATTCAAGTAACTCATGGAATTCATGGAATGCATGGAATTCAAGGAATTCATAGAACTCAAGGTATTCATGAAATTCAGGAAACTCATGAAATTCAAGGAATACATGGAATTCAATAAACTCATGGAATTCAAGGAATTCATAGAATTCAAGGAATTCATTGAATTCGAGAAATTCATAGAATTCAAGGAATTCATAGAATTCGAGAAATTCATGGAATTCAACGGATTCATAGAATTCAAGGAATTCATGGAATTCAACGGATTCATAGAATTCAAGGAATTCATAGAATTCAAGGAATTCATAGAAT
>CAKNYM010029510.1:0-10608 GCA_932195095.1 Andricus curvator | reverse complement strand
ATTCATAGAATTCAAGGAATTCATAGAATTCAAGGAATTCATAGAATTCAAGGAATTCATAGAATTCAAGGAATTCATAGAATTCAAGGAATTCATAGAATTCAAGGAATTCATAGAATTCAAGCAATTCATAGAATTCAAGGAATGCATGGAATTTAAGGAATTCATAGAATTCAAGGAATTCATAGAATTTATGAAATTCGTTGAATTCATGAAATTCAAATGATTCAAGGAAAACTGACTCAAAATCCTAATGTATTGTGAAAAAACTTTACAAAGCAAGGCAATGTTTCCTGCACTCAAATATACCCATTATCCAGGTCTAACATGCAAAAGTTGCAGAAACAAGTTTTCGGGCAATTGCTGCATCTCTAAATCTACGGAGATAAGCGCACCTCATCGAAGTGTCACGGTAACTACCTACTTCAAGGAAAAGTTATATTTAATATGATACATGTAGAAAATATGAAGCAAATTTCAAATATCTGTTTCATTTTGGGAAAAATTGTTCACAAAAAAAGAAAGAGATTGTTTAAAATATGTTTCTCTCTAATGTTAATTTATTATTTGTTCATAACTAGTAAGGCAAAGGAAATTTTAAATTTTAAGAAAAACTGAAATTTTCTAGCATTTATCTAAGAGAAGATAGCTATAAACAATAAGTAATTGTTGGTAATTGTTGGCCAAAAAGTTAAAAATTTCAAAAAAAATCGCAACTTTCTAGCATTACTATAGGACCAGATAGTTATAAATAATAATAATTTGTTTGAAAAATTCTTTTCGTTGAATTTAATTACTTATTTTGTCACTCTAATGGAAGACAGACCAATAGTTAAAAATTTCTGGAAAAACGTAAATTTTCTAGCATTAGGCAGATATTATATTATTAGCATTTGTAATACATTGTTTAAACAATTATTTTTGTTAACTTAAATCAATCATTACTTCACTCTAATTGAAAAGTAGACAAATCGTTGAAAGTTTCAGAAAAAACCGCTAATTGGTAGCATTATTCAAATTGAATCTGATTAATAATAATTATAAATTGTTCAAACAACTAATTTTGTCAACTTTAATTGATTATTTACTTCACTCTAATTGGAAATTGGACAAAGAGTGAAAAATTTTTGAAAAAACTACAATTTTATAGCATTATTTTAAGAGAATATTATCAGCAATGATAATACATTGTGTAAACAATTACATTTGTAAAATTAATGAACTTTTAAATCAGTCTAATTGAAAATTGTACAAAAATTACAAATTTTTTGGAAAAACTGTGACTTTCCATCTCTATTCTAAGAGAAAATTGCTGAAAACGATAATACATTATTTAAACAATTCATGTGGATATCTAATTAGCAGTATAAACTAGTATTTAATGTATTAGAAACAATTTTCCTTTCAAAAAACGCAAATAATCATAATTAGCTCCAAAAGCTCGTAAACCCCATTTTTTCACATATGGGTTTTTTGGGACCCTATAAAACAGACTTATGGGGGTGATATTTGAAAAGTAATATTTTATTGATAGTCTACGGCTAATTTTGAAGAGATATGTGCCAAATTCAACTCGATTTACCAAATCTCAAGTTTTCTGAATACAATTTACGAGAACGACTTTTTTTTCTTGTGGGAAATACGTGTTAAACCTCATGGATCTTGAGCGACATCTGAATGTCATTTTTTTCTTAAATGGATTATTTTTTGTGTGTATTCGAACAAATTTCCAGGCGATATGCATACAATTTGCAAAAAAAAAATTTCCAATGCTTTTTTGGACGACACTACTGAACAACATTTTGCTCATCAATTATGATAAAATAGGCGGCGCCTAATTGATGTGCAATAACAACTAGCAGCACCTGTAGCGCACCCTCCAGATGCGGTGGAAGTAGACGTTCATATGACCGTGACACAAGACGCTATGAACGTCGATAGTCGTTACGCTTACAGCCGCCGGAGCCTGCCTCTGCTCCTGCTGAACTCATTGAAGAGCACAATGAGAAAAGCCTACGTCTCATGATGTGCTTCACTGAAGCCATCCTAGAGTTTACAGATCAAGTACCATCAATGAGAAATGGTCTGCCGAAATTTAGAGTCAATAAGGACCGTCTCTGGTCCATTGTGGCTTGAACACCGAGATACTGCCTCTGTTCTTGCAACAGGATATGAGCTTGCTGCAGGTATAGACACTTGCATACTGCACTGCGGTCGCATGTGCCAGAAAGATGAGCATGAAACTCAGAGTCTGGGTTACTAACAACTATGAGCCAAGAGAGGTACCAGGCCCTCCATCAACGTTTCGACTTTACGGCGAGATCAGTAAAATAAGAGCAAAACTGGGACGGTTGTTCCAATTTCGAAAGGGCAATCGATCTCAGAGACTGAATTGCCACGTTCAGGATATCCTGTTCCCACATAACATCAATACATCAATTCAAGAATATCTACAAACCTGGACGAAGTGATTGACTATCTTAAACAGAGGCTCATGGACTTGTCAGCGCGACTGCAACGATTCAACAGAACGACCGAGAGAAGGAATGACAATAGAACTTCTTTGGCAGATGGAAAACGTTTCTATCGCGGACTTAGAGATGGCAAAAATAACACTCAAAGTTAATTGTGAAACATATAGGGTCGAGGAAATGGCGAGATATTGGTCCAGGATCTGAGGTCTACAAATTAAAAGAGTTGCACTGTTGTCTAGGATGAATAGTCTATCTATCTCAGCCTCCGATGTAACTCGTATCCTGAAGAGGGCTAAGAACTGGAAAGTGTCGGGTGTCGATGGGGTGGACAGCTTCTGGTACAAATGCCTAGAGGTTCTGTACCCTGAACTTGCTGGAGCCCTTCAGAACATCTTCGAGAACCCATATCACTTGCCCTCTTTTATGACGGAGGGTATTATTATATTATATATAATTATATTAATTAGCATATATGATACCCAAAAAGGTAGATGCTGGTAGTCTCAGTGATTACCGACCAATCACTTGAGGTGGGAGTGGCTGAGTCTCAACTCACTCTCCTCCTATACATGGAGGGCATAAAGGTTTATGCAAGATGAGATTCGAAACTGAACAGCCTAATCAACATCTTGCTGCAGTTCTCCTATGACATCAGGATGCCTCTGGGTTTGGCGAAATGCAGAAAGTATATGTAATACGTGTGTTGTGTTTGTCTTTCACCGTCTAATATAGATAAAATTAATATTTGATGAATGTTGGATCCTTATAAACGGATTCTCCAGTGTGTATACTCGCGAATTATGACGTATGCGCATGCAAAATATAGAGTGCCGAAGCAACGACCAACACCAACGAATCTACTATTCACTTGCCGCGTTTCGCGACCATTTTTAGTAGCGAAGTACTAGGTCATGAGTACCTCTGGGTGAAGAGGACCAATGGGGAGGTTATATGAACGTTGGGTCAATATGCACCAGGAATATTCTCATACAACGCCTCAATATTTAATAGATTATCAGCAACAAAAAGAGTAACGTCCAGCAGCGAACATACCACTTGTTCTAGCAAGACCATCTTTGCAGATAGCCGATAAGGTCAACATGAGAACTGGATGATCCAAAATCCACCAAGAAGTTTTTTTCAGGATAAACAAAATTAGCTGAAGCTAATACTGCTCTCCCTGATTTGCTCCTCGAAGATGTTAATCTCTGAATTCTGAAACATGTAGTTTACAAGAAGGCCGTTTCCCTGCTTAGTGAAAATAGAAGTAACGATACTATACTTCAGTACGCCTGAGTAAGACTCGCAAGCCTATTGCACGGCTTTAGTTTAAAATTAAAACGGCGAGGTGATATGCATCAAATTTTCAGTGCGTGATTACTACATAATATCAAATAAAAAATTCACTTCGAAAGTTAGGGCACTTGCTCGAAACTTAAGGAAAGCAAATCACACACTGAAGAAGTGTAAACTGTTGACCATCAAGCGGCACTAGACGCAAAAATATAATAGCTGTTTCAACAGCCAAAGAGCGCCTAGAACGACGAGTAAAGTGGATTTAGGAAAATTCCATTCATCCTTCTCATCTCTTCAATAAAACGTCATGTGCCGTTGAAAATGCGCCTAGTCGAGAAGAGATTCAATTCTTCCGGGAGCAAGTATATGGCGACACTTATCAGCTGCATGAAGACACTTCAGATATATCACAAATTTCTGCTGAAGAAGTGAAGAAAGTCGTAGCTAGAACTAAGAACTTTTTAGCGCCAGGAACAAATAAAATCAATTTGGCAAGTCCAAAGAACTACAGGCACACAGCTTGTTTGAACATCAGCTACAAGTTATACTTTAGTATCCTCAAAGAGAGGATATTTAAATCTATCAAGCCGGAATGGAGTGCAATAGTTGAACAACATGGATGCAAGAGAGGACTGGAAAGTTGCAGGGAGAACCTGTTAATAGGCAGGTGTATTACCCAGGACTCGATCAGGTATCGACGCACTCTGTCCATGGCTTGGATTGACTACCGTAAGGCATTCGATAACATAAAACATGAGCTGGTTATCGATTCTTTAGATCGAAATTACCTCGACATCGTCGTCTATAACTGAAATTTTCTCTCCTGAAATGATCCGTGAAATGAGAATTCTGATTTCCATAAAAAATTTCACAATTTTGCGTTTTATAATACCCAGGATAATGGTGGAATAAGGTATTTTGCATTATTTATAAGTTTAATTGCATATTTTGATCTATTGAGTTTTCCTCCTCTATGAAATCCATATAGAAGGTCTTTGCCAATTTTGAATCATTCCAGAATTTCTTAATAAATTCATTGCGGCAACTGAATTCATCATCGTTCATACCTTGAACCAGATTCCATCAATCTTTTGAATTTTCATCTGAACACGATTTTATTAAAAAGGGAAAATCGCGCTTTCTCGCTCAGACACTCTTCAAAATCACGCAAACATTATCGGCCTTTCCCGAGTATCTAAGACTTCCTCATGGTTTATATGTATTTCATTCGTGTTTTTTCTTTCAAACTTTTACCTTCTCTTCTATATCATAATTCGTGAATGGGTGTTTCATTCATAATAGCAACTATCAATGATTTTACTATACTCTGTCAAGGAGATCGCTACCAAGTGTACACGTTGGTGCTATACCTTTGAGAGTTATGAACCTGAAACGAAGAATTGAGCGATTTTACATTACAGAAGAATACTCTAGATAAAACGTGGATGTCGTTGTTCATGCCATAAACGACTTTACTTCTTTTAATTTTGCACCCGTAAATTTGAACCGATTTTTAATTATCAATTAAAATCATTTTTATTCTTAATTTCAATTCATGACGTTCCCATGAATAAATTTAGGATTTTCGATGACTTTCTTCATTTGGCCCATTATTTTTCTAATAGATTTTCTTTCTTCTTGTCAATTAGTTGTTTGTAATTCCCTCATCTCTATCATCTACTTTTTTCACTCGTATTTCTGTTTTGATCGTACCAATATTTCTGTTCTCCTATCTATAAGTTTAACTGGTTTTGATCCTGGCTTTTCTACTTTAAAGTTAATGAACTAAGGTTTCAAATGGACCCATTTTTCGGGCTAACTCAGGAAACTGTTTGCCAGCCGTGAAATTTATCCATTCTCCCTACTGCAACAAAATTTTATTTTGTTTCAAACATCTTGTGTTTCTTCTCTTTTTTAAATTACTTTTGCTTTCAGATCGCTTCTCCAGAATATGTTTTGAGTTTTCCAAAAATGTAAAGGATAAAATTCTAAGCCCATAATTCTTGAATGGGTCAGAAAGACACTTAGTGTCTGTATAATGTGAATAACGTCCAAGATTTTGACGGATGGTTGATCGACATGAGTTTACAGAACGGAAGAAATCCAGTCGTCGAATTCGCTAAGCGAAAAATGAATTTTCCGCCACCTCAGCTTCGCTTTTCACCCATAGCGGATCTGTTGGTATCGATGGTCTAACCGGTTCCCACATTATTATAATTATATAATTCATAAGGGCCTATGACCTCCCGTTGCATGTTCTTTTATAGTAGTGATTATTTCAGTGCTTGGCTGGCTTTTAAGCCCCAAGTTTTTCCTACTGCGGATTTAAGGTTTCTGTGGCAGCAAAAAGCTTTTTTCTATGGGCATCATCTAAAAACTTTGGCCTTCAAATCGTTACCATGTAGTGAACTGCGTACCGTTCTGCTTTTCAACATTAAGTGTATCCACTTATTTAAGGTGTTACTAACACGGTGTATTTGAGCAGAGCAGAATATAGATTTAATCCGGTTGTTACCAAATGTCCCCTCTGTACCTAGAAACGCTGCAGTTGCTACTTCACCCTTCCCCATTGTGGTATAATGAGGGAGGTAAACGAATATAGATCGTATACGGAAGATCTGCCTTTTTAAGACATAAATTCACTCATACGTAGAGCTTTCACTGTTAGGATTTCCTCTTTCATGTGAAAAGCTACTTATTTTTCTAGTGTTTCTTGCATGAAAAAAGTCAAGTTGATCGATCTAAGGGACTTTGCCTTAGAGAAGGTATCGTTATCCGGGTTTAATTACATTAACCTTCCTCCATACCACCTGAGTGTATCCCATTGCTAATCATGTCCGAAAAATGACGCACAATAGACCCCATCAAGGACTGCAATCCTTCTTGAATAAATGCTGGAAATATATTTTCATATCCTGCAGCTTTAAAATTTTTAATTTGTTGAATAACCATTCGATTTTGGAAAAAGTGGCAATAGGACTGGCTACTTTCTTAATTTTCTATTCTGGCTCTAAAAGTTAGTCTTCCTGAGGAGAATGACTTACGGGTCGCCCCCTCAGCCGTGTTAACTCTGAACCCGGGAAGGGAACACCTGTTAGATGTTCTAGGATTTCATTAGTCTTCTCACCCATTTCGAAAAAAAGAAATATATTGGCGTCAGTTGACATGATAAGTTACCCCTTAAGATTCTCCGAAGTCTAGCATTGTAGGTATATTCTCGATTCCCTGACCACACTTTGGCTCTGAAATCTGGATGACGAGAAAACGGTCAAGACTTAACCTGAACCCTGAGAAAATTCAACAGAAAATGGAAAAGTAAGTATAATAAAATGTTGTAGGTAAATTTCATTTTCAAAAATACACTCATTCGATGAAACTCAGCATTAATTGTTACCAAAAATGTCGGTAAAAGTAACTTGAAATATTAAATGTTTACAAAATTTTTTGGTAGATTTTCTTGAATGCTATTAAACGACTGATTGAGAGAACATTTAACATTATCGCATTTTAAATTATAAATTTGTTTGTCACGTACATGTCGTAAATGTAAAATTTCTTGTAATTTAGGTTTCTTGCGAAAAGCGGATAATCATTTCGATCAGACTGAAACATCCACCTCAGATGTCCGCGATGTTTCATCTATGAGTCCTCACGCTTTCGACATGAGCAGTAGTAATTTGGAACAGGACACTTATTGGGAACTTCAAAATAAGCAGATTTCTGAAGATTCTATTTCAATACTTGTAACGCCAGAACAGCCACAGTGAAGCACAGAAAACTATGGAAGTTTTGATTTGAATTTTAACCCTGTAGCTGGTAATGAAACAGTTGAAAATATTTCTGGTGTAAAAATCAGAACTGAAAACATACAGTTTAAAAATAATGGAAATCAGAAAAAAAAGAGAGCGGCACACACAGAAAAATTCAGACAGGTTTGGTTGAACAAATTGAAATGGGCGAGTGAACGAAATGGTAAAACTGCCTGATAGAAATAGTTCGAATCAGAAATATATGTATATATGTATATTCTATTAAATATTTGTCACATTGAGCCCTTTCTAATGTTGTATTTTGGCAATATCGCTGGATGGTTGATTCACCCGACCCGGTTTGTTTGACTTTCAAATTCACATGGGTGTACGCGTCATCCTTGAATGTGTGAATACGTGTATAAATCGGTGTCCGCCGGCCGGTCGCCTCTTTTCAACAGTTTGTCTGCTACGCCGTGGCGTCCTTTGTGGTTTTCTTTCAATTGTTGTGCTAATTGTGAAAAAAAAGAATAAACTCATTTGTCTCCAAAAAACTTCAAGAATGGAATTTAGAACGATACGCTCCAATGTTTGACGGTATGTAAAAATATTTCTTTACTTCTTGTGCGTTCTATTCGTTTTTCGCTAGTCATCATTTGTCGATTCCTTTTGTGCATTTTGTAGATTTTTTGTTTCATTTGTTTCTGTGCTCTTTTGTGTTTGATTGATTTGTTTGATTCAGTGTGGGGTAAGTTATATTTTTTGAGTAACTTGTTACAGTTACGTTACTTTGCTCGCTTCCATGATTTCCCTAGTTTTTAATGCTACATAATTGCAAAAATGTTTCATTCCCCTAGCTGCCGAAAAAACCCAGTTGTTTTCAACTCTTATAACTCAAAGATTGAAAAAATAATTCGAAAATGTGCTCCCTTACCAACTGTGTATAGCGCGGATTTTGTAAATTTTAATGGCTAATCATTTCAGAAAAGGTTTTATCCCCCTAGCTGTCTCAAAAAGCAGTCATTATCAACGCTCGAATCTCAGAAATTGAGAAAAGGAATCGAAAATGAGTTCTCAGTTTCACACCCAAAAATAGAAATTTAATTTTATAGATTTTGCAGAAAAACACATGCAAAAAAATTGCATTCCTCCAGTCATCAGGGAAAGCAATTGCTTTAACCCCTAAATCTCGATCGGGTATTCGATTGGGTATTCATCTCGCGCTTCGCGCTCGATTATATGTTTATCTCGCGCTTCGCGCTCGATAATGTATTCACCTCGCGCTGCGCGCTCGGACACATTTGTCGTCTAGGTTTTCACACTTCGTGTGCTCGCTATTGCGCGCTTCGCGGGCTAATTCTCTCTTAGTAAGCTTCATCTTTATGACCTGCTTTTGGTTTAATTATGTCAGTTTTACATAAAAAGAACTAATTTACTTAAGGTTCTATCGACCTTAAGGAACACATTCTCATCACGACACTCGCGCTTCGCGCTCGATATTTGGTTTGATCATCATGTGAACCTCGCGCTTCACGCTCGTTCCTGTTCATCGTATAATAGAAACCCAAAAGTTTGAGCGCGCTTGCTGCGCGCAATTTGGTCGTCGCGCTTCGCAACGACCATATGTTATGTTCAATGTTCTTCAGATAAAAATGACTTAAATTGTATTTGATTTAAAATGAAGAACGTAATTCCTTTACTTCAGCGTATATTTCCGTATCTTCATAATAAATCCTACAATCAGAAAGATTTTTTTCCAACTATCTGAAAAGGGGAGAAAAAAAGTATTTAGGTCGTTTTTGGAACATATATCTTGCTACCTTGACTACCATGTGATTCCCTATCTACTCCTGACCATATTTCAAAACCGCCATTCAACACCTCATTTTCTATGTTTCTACTTTCGCATCCCTTTTTCTTTGTCTCAGGTACACATAAAATACCTAGCTTCCTTACGCGCATAGTTTCTCGTAATTCTCTTATCTTAAGATCATTCACCCCCCTAACATTCCAGACACCCAGTCACCATTCATCGCCTGAAACTCAAACTTTACGTTTATCGTGTGTATGCATTTCGTCAATCAAAGTTTCAGTCCATTCCGAGGCCACTTTATTGTTTGTATTGTTCATGTTTAGATTGTACACCCAACTACAACCTTTATGCGCGAAATGTGTTTTGCGAGTCGAAATCATGTCCAAGTTAAGTAGTGATTCGTCGTATAGTGGAGAGTCCAGTTCTAACGTCAGTCCCACCAAAACTTCTGTTACGGGGGGAGGGGAGGGGGCGACGACAAGGAATGGAAACCGACAAAGTCGCAATTGCTTGATGTTTTATGCTGAGAAGGTCACCAGCCTTCAGCAGCGTTGTATTAGATAGGAGTTCATATGTTTCCATCTGCGCATTCCCGGCCCACCTCTAAACGAGGAACCAATAACTCTTTTTTTTTTTTTTTTTTTTTTTTTTAATATATATATATAAATATATATATATATATTAATTTCGTCTATTTGGAGCGTAGTTCTTGAAATATAAATGTAATAGTCGAATTTTCTCAGAGAAATTATTTTAGTTCTTGTGCAATAGAAATGTGAATTTTCGATTTTTCAAGAAAATTCAAAAAGTCGTTCTGATAATCTTGTAGGGCGTGCAAAAAGAAACACTTTTCTTGTCTTGACTTTTTTTCGTATCGTGCGTTGTTTGGCTGAAAATGTTAATTATCGTTTCTTCTTTTGGATTTTGAAAATGCTGTAACTCTGAAAATTTTCATTTTATCGGAAAATGTCATGAGAGTAAAATTATTGAATTTTTGATTACTATAAGGGGCCGTATATATAATTTCCAAATTTTGAAAAAAAATGGTCTAAAAAATTTTCAAAATGCTCTCACTTTTTGAATTTTCATCCAAAATGGCTGGCTAACGAACTTGACCTTTAGTTTGGAAGACTAAAAGAGTATACCAAAGGCCAATCGAATCAGTCAATTCTTTCGAAAGTTATCGTGCTCACAGACAGACATACATACTGTGACGTGGTATCCGGTATCACGCACAAATTAGTGATTGTTACGCCCAATCAATTTAAATTTAATC